>JAUIMW010002285.1:0-10945 GCA_033557785.1 Enochrus cinctus | reverse complement strand
TAACATCCAAGCCTTTTAAAATTTACGACCCTCTTTACTATAGAAGAAAACATCTGTGTCAGAATACAAACTGTTTCGTTATGTCTTTGATTCATTGATGCTTAAAGCTTGACCATATCGAATGTGCCCACAAACCAGTGCATTTAGGTAAAATTCATCGGTATTGTTAAAAAGTTTCTAATCCAAAAATAACACCCCTTTACTCCTGTAAATACGTGCCTAAAAAGAATTGTAGAAAGATAAAATGAAGTTATACATTCGTAAAGCAAGTGACAGAGACAAAGTGCCGCAAAACACGTTTACAAAAATAACCGATTCAATGGGAGCCAGTAGTGACCATTTTTTCACAGTAAAATACAAAGTAGTAAAAAACCGCAAGTGTGGCAAATTTCTTTTGCGTTTCGTCACGTCTGGTTCTATCGTCGTAAGCAAAGCTAATCGTCTCTACCAAACTACAGATGTAAAAACAGATGATTTTTTTATGAATGAATAGAACTTAAGTCAGTAATCAGCGCTTCTAAACTTGTTCTCTTAATGTTTAATAATTTTTTTTGGCTTTATTGTTAACGTGGGACCATCACATTATTATTATTTTTGTCCAAAATTATGAATTCTATGTGCTGGCGGAGTTTGTCGGTATCGAATAGAATCAGGCGGTATAGGCAAAATGCGAAAAGAACGCATTTACTGCGGGGACGCTATAAAAAGTTATTATATTAGTGGGTTCTGGTGGATTTTTTCTACAAGAATTTATACAGTAACATGCTCCGTTTCTGACATTGTTTATTGTTAAAGGTTTCTATCACTAAAGTCACTTACTATACATCGAAAGAATTTGTCATCTAAACATGTTGTGGATGTTGACAGCCTGACAGCAATACTTATTGGTATTAATCCATGTATTTCTTATATCCATGACGCGCACAAATTATTTTCAACCATTTAAATTGTTCTACCATTCTATAGAACGCCGTTATGAATGACCTCCACGATTGTGTTAAAATTGGACTAAATTAAAGCTCTGGGCCAGTTTCAGTACTTCGATTTATATGAATTTTGTTAGGCAAGAGCAATAATTGGTAAAGATCAATCGTATTTCCCACATTGTTAAAAAATTAATTTATAAGTACCTATTTCGTTTTTGTTGTATGTATGTATACGTCTATTTTTGCAATTTACACTTTGTACTTTACTATCCGATCGTTTAGTAGGAGTGTCAGAGATCGTCAATCAAAGAGCCATTATTTTAAACTATTAAATACAATCTTTCAATTAATTTCAATGTAAAATTGTGAATGTTCACATAACCAAGTAATTCATGTGTTGTGAGATACTTGGTTCACGTTAACGGGCGCCTACTGTACTGAACTGCAATGTGAGTAAATAGTGAACATTTATGTGCGATGAGAGGGAAGTTTGTCCAAAATCGATGTAGTGACTAGAGCAGTCACAAAATCGGAGAATCGGTTTTCATGAAGAGAATACCCGGTTAACCGGACAAGTTTTAACGAATAAACTACGTAAAAGTAGGTGGTAGGAAATTAATACACATTATTACGTCAAAATTAAACATTATTAATAATGAGTTGGTAAATTAAACTGTTTATAAATAAATTAATGATTCTCAAATTAACAAGAATAAAGAAAATAATAATAAACTCTATATGAATAAATTAATATTCTCAATTATCAATATAAAATAAGAGGCTTTTAGTTTTTTAATGAAATAATATTTAAAAAAAATAGCGACTCAAGCAATTCAAATTCTATTGAAGATCACAGTTTGGAACAAAAATTTCCTGCTAAAGATAGAGTTTTTGTTTATGTTGCATTCAAACATTTGTGTTTTTGTTTAATGCGACTGCAAAAGCCTGTTCTTTTGATTTGCTTTCTGCATCATGTGCTTGCAAAATACTTCGCTGCATTAATTCTTGTAATGACGAGGGTCCGGCTTCTTGTTCGACAAACGCAATTTGTTCAGATTTTTATTCTTCTTCTTGTTCTTCGTTATGGAAGGACTTTTCGACCAGATCGACTACTGTTGCTGCTTTTTTAGAATAGACAATATCTGAATTGGCAGATCGAGGAAGTGCACCGGAATTTAAAAACGTATGTAATGTATGTTAATAGGTCCAACAAAAATTTCATGGCTCATTCTGGTGTCAGCAATGTAAAAGTCGCATTGCTTAGCTCTGTCACAGCTAATTCCACTGGTTTTAATATATTCATTTAACTGGCCAAAGCTTCGAAGTCGACTCCTTCACATAAATCCGTTCGACCTATTTCCTCACATGCCGATTGAATGCTGTCTTTGACTTTTAGTAGTATTTCAATTACAGAAACGAGGGAATTTCACCTCGTCCTACAATTTAAGTGGAGGTCTAATGGTTTTTTCCCTCTTTTTTTTTAAAGAATTCTCATACTCCTGACTTTTTTCCATTCTAAATTCTGAATTAAACAACACACAAAACAATAAATCTACTATGACAACACAATATCTTACTGGTCTCACAGTGTAAGACGAACAAAAAATCACTGAAATCTAAGGTCTAAAACCCGAGTAAGTGGTTTCCGGTTAATCGGTTTTGACAACCCCCGTAGTAACAGAAAACGTTGATGCGCGAAATGATACTGACATAATATCAAATGACATACCGTAGTTACGAATGTTGGATTTATGATCATGGTGGTGTTTCAAGATGAGCAAAATCCAACAAAGGTGATCTTCATCAGAAGCACAGCAAAGCAAATGTTTGCCTGTGTTTTATGGATATGTCTATGTATAAGTCTTTCGAGAAATAGGAGAACTAACCAACAAATAAGAGAAGGGCCGAAATATACAGTGTCGAATATTAAGTTTGCACCAAATGGGAATTACAAACACAAGTTCCGTGACGTAACCCGCGAGATTCAAACGAAATGTCGCTTATTTGGTATTGCTAAGCTTGCTGGGAACAAAATAAATACACGGGTGAAAATATAGAATATAATGTAATATATATATAGTACTTCCTAGTGAAGTATATAAATAGACTAAATTGTGACAAAACAAAACAAATAATTATGCACTGGTTAATTAAGCGTTAAATTTTCATATCACGACCGCTAGACACAACTTATACAGAAGGATCAACTCACTCTTAGGAGGCAAAGAAAATCTTCGGGATGTACTGACTCCCGGTCCCTATAATTTCGGCTGAACTTCTCTTGACTATGAACTCTTGGGCGGCACAAAGAATAACCAACTGAAAATTGATTCGAAGTAAATGGCTCGGAAAATTTTCCTTCGCAAAACAAAATCTTGCGACATCAAAGGAAATTTTGCCGTCCACAGAAAGCTAAAAATGCAATTCGAAAGAAAATTAGGATTGTTAAGTACTAAAGGTTGCACTACTTACGGAGAATATCCCTTTTTTCCAACTGACCAAAAATCAACAAAAACGCAATAATAGTTTGCAACAATTTCCAAGAAGAAAGAATATTTCCAAATATTAATTAATCGCAAAATAAACGCACAAGGGGAATGCCTTACAAAACGTGCTTTCATGCGGCCATCGGACCCGCCAAAAAAACGTCCATTTCAAAAACCAACTCGAAAGTGACAGTTCGACACATCCATACACCGTAAATTAAATACGATGTTAAAGGCTAGCTCAAAGATGATAAATTTTCTAGGTTCAGTCGCGCACCTCCAAAAGATCTCTTGAGCTCCGTGCCAACTCCCCTTAAGGGGCAAATTCGATTTCTGGGTTATCGATCAACACCTCGCCCGTAATCGGGGCGCCGGTGAGAGTAATGTTCAGAAACGCAGGCCTGTATCCAGTAACTTCGCAAGTACTAGTCCTTAGATCGTAACCAAATTTGGCCAAATTCACATCCCAACTGCGCTGATTTTCCTACAAATAAGATCTGATCATCGCTTTAATTATACGGTTAACCCTTTCCGTAGGATTACTCTGAGGGTGGTAGTTGGGCGGAATCAGAATTCTACATCCATAGCTCTACAACAGTTCCCGAAATGACCCACAAACATACTGTCGCCCGTTATCATATATATTTAATAATTCTTTGACCACAGACTCCAATATTCCGCCAGGATTATTCCAGATCTTTGTTCTAAATTCATATTGTCTAAATAGTCTCCCAGATAATTTTCTATAAAATTTAAATATGAATGTTTGATGAAGAAGTACCCTAACACAAGATCCAATATCTTAACAGTGCATATTTCTTAATATATCATTCAAAATGTTTGTATATAAATGTCAATAAACTTCTTATTATTAATTTCCTGTTTAAGTTTTCGAAAAAAAAGTCCTATTAGTTTTCCATTTAAAATCCCACGCCACACATTAGTCTTTTGATAATACTCAGTTCTATTGGAAAATACAAAATTTGGATTTACATCTTAAATTTTGCGACGACACAAAGCCCTTCGTTATAAATGTTGATTCATCCCCAAATAAAATATTCTTGCAGAAATTTCGCTCCTCTTTAATTTGCCCCTGTACCTACATTGAAAAATAAAATCTTGCATTAAAATCCTTGTCTTGGAAAGTACAAACAAATTTTGACTGGAACGCATGGTACTTATTCTTTTCTTCAGCATGCGCTGCACAGATGTTGTTGATAAATTGGCTATAACAGAAATTTCGGTTGTGAACACATTAGAGTTCTCGATATCTGCTTGGAGCATCTGCAGCTGATTCTTCTCCATGCATGCAGTTTTGGAACGTTCTTTTTTGTATCCATATTGTAACGATCCTGTCTCTGAACTGTGTTAAAATTCGGGATGTAGCAGAATAGTGAAGTTGTTTGGATGCCGCTTGATTATAACTGTGGCTTTCCGAGCTGATTTATAGCCATCTTTACAGAAAAGAACTAACTCTGTTCTATCTGGAAGGGCTATCAAAGGCATTTTCAAAAAATAAACGACAAACAATTAATTGAAAATGTCAAGTATCTTTATTTTTACCAGAGTAATTATGATTTTACAAATCAACTCAAAGGTGTTTATTTTATTTCTAATATTAATTAGTTATTAATTTAAAATTCAAATTTTAGAGTTTGAATAAAAGTATTTGTTGTACATTATTGATAAACTATTGAATTTGTTATAAGGTGCAGTTGTAGTATTCTGGGGGTAGATTAGATTACCCTGCAACAGACGTTAAGTTTGGGATTTCTTAACAAATCAAAAATGTAATTATAAGTCACAATTGCCAAAATATTATAAATAATAGTGCCAATAGTTTAATTTCATGTAAATTTAAGGGTTTATAATGACAATATACAACAAAAAAAAACACAGGAGTTATTTGACATTTTAGGTAGTTATGTTTTTTTATATGAGCATATTTCCTCATTCCAAACTACTTACCTTTATAACATTTTGCTGTATCTTTTAATATAAAGGTACTTTACTCTTATACGGTGTTATACATTTTTATACCTGCCATGTATACGGTTTGACATAAATTCATTCTAACTGTACATAAAATGAGTGAGAAGTATGCACCAACCTTTAGCTTTGTTATGGTTGCACCATATCAATTTATAAAAATCATTCCCATTTGTTTCAAAATAAGTAGGTTCTCCGCTATGCAGTCTTGATTTAACACCTAATAATTTTTTATAAACGACGCTTTTCGGTGCATCACTGGCGGAATGGAAAAGGTGCAACAAAAATTGGTTTTAACGGTTTTAACAAATCACTGCGGTGAGTATTCTAAAAAAACAATGTAATCTATAATTATTTGTTTTTGTTTATTATTCCAGATACATAAGCATCAACACTGACTGCTTGAATTTTCTAAAAGGATAAAAGAAATATTGTTAAGTGATTATGTATATTAATTTTGTGATATACCAATTGTCGATACATGTTATATAAAATGTAACTATAAACCGTATTTTTACATCTCTCCAAATTCGATAATGTTCTTGGTCCGTATGGATAAGTAAAATTATTTGATACTTTATTAAGCGATATTGGTAATTAACACATTATGCAACGGCTTGTATTTGCGTAATTTAATACTTTAATGCATTGGGAAAGGGCTTCGGGCATTCATATCTTGTTTCCAAATACATTCCGTTGTATATCCCCTTCATTAAAATTACCTAAACAATATTTCATCTAAAATCGATACATTACTACTACACATAATAAAAATAAATTTGCTCTAATATCAAATTTCATTTGCACAAGTACCTGTATTTGTAAATTAATTACCAGAAATACAAAATTGTGTTACGATTATATTCTCTGACGGTTTCCTATATATTTGATGCACCTTTAAAATTGACTGCATTTACGTAACTATATTAACATATGAAAGATATTTTCAAAAATATATTAAGCATAATTTTTTCACTAATAAATTAGTATGTCATTAAAGCATGATATAATTCATTGGTCAATGTAATAAATTATCAACTTAAATTGTGCGCAAATCATACAGCAGAATTAGCAATATCGAAGCTGGGTCAAAAATGTAAAAGCAGATATCGCTTAGCTACAATTAAAAATAATTAGAATAATTAAATATTGCGCATAATTAACTGTTATGAAATTCCTAGTGTTACACGTTATGAACACGTATATAAGTTCTACCTTTAGTCATTTGGAATTCTTGGTTAATTGTCAAAGCATTGTTATATCTCGTCGGTGTTAATAGGAAGGTATTACATTGACGCGATGGCACGCCGTTATAAGCTTTCATCCATATATTCGATACACACTATATTGCATTCCCAGCTATTTTTGAATGCACTGATCAGCAGTAAAATTTCTATTTGAACCGTAAAAAAGTTACTATTAGTTAATCAATATACAATATCTACAGCTAACAGCTTTTCGGACATATCGAGAGCAATTAACAGCTTGACCGTAAGAGGGAGCTAAAAAATAAGAGAAATCAATTCCTCTGGATCAAACCTAATTAGATAGTAAACAGGAAACCGTAAATTTAGCTACTATAATTAAAAGAGCACGTAATGTAAAGGACATCGTTGGATAAACACAATAGAAAACTGTGGGAACTCTATCGTCACCCTCAACTCACGAAGATTACAACACTCCGGGGACGTAAGGACACGTGCCATTTGCGTACATTGCGCGGAACATTCAAAGTTAGACACGTGACCGAGCTTAGTTTACTGAGCCGTGCCAATGTGTACCGCCTTTCAGTTACTCCCTACAAATTCAAATAATTATAATAGTGATACTACAATGTTAGACTGTACCGATAGAATTCGAATTCTCATGGTTCAAATTTTTCTCCAGGGAACATTTGTCATTAAAAATTGCAGTGGGAACTCGTGTTGACGTACCATTTTCCATAAACAAATCGTCGCGTAAAAATATCTAAAATTAAATTAAGAAAATTGATATTGTGGACATAATATATGAGCATCGTTTCAATACTAAACCTACTCCTTGTTGAAATTGATAAAAGTTTCTCAAAGTTGATAATGTTATCTTCAAATATTTAAACTAGTCAGATTACATATTACTGTGATTCGTATAATACGTGATGAAACTTTATATGAAATATTTTCTACCCATTCGAAAACCGTTTTGGAAATCGTCAACAAAATAGCTTAGTTCATATTTTCCGTAGTAGCCCAGGTAGGGGTATGATTCACGTTCTTCGTAGTGGTGATTCACTATCGATCCCTACCTAGCGATGGCTCACCTGCTTTCCTAATTCAACCCCTGTCTGTCTAACAAAAATCCCCCTGATTTTTCCACCAACTAAAAGTATTTCCGCATTAAACCCCAAATAAAATCCAGAGTACAAAAGCATTTTGTGTACGTTATAAATTACTTTACCCCATTTTATCAATCGTATCTCTATATCGCTATCGATAGATACAGTTAATTCAAATGTCCATTTGATTATAGTAACTGAAAAATGAAACCGAAATTTTCAGAACTTAAATTCCAGTTAAAATACCTCTCGAAACATGCGTACTATTAAAACATTAAATTTCTTATTACCTTTTCTTTAAATTTATTATTTAATTATGCAAATTAGTTGGACGTAATACCGTAATATTCGATTGACAATGTAATTTAATCCTGATGTATGTATATTAGTAATTTGTCAGCCAATAAATGTTTTAGGGGATGCAAGATTGCATCACATTGACTCCATAAGTGTTTTACATTCAATTTGATGTTATATTAAATATACAGCAATTTAAATTTGCATAATCAATTTTAAAATTTCATAACTTGCACCGTCAGCATTTTCGCGAGGCGAGTTCCTAAAACAATACCCATCTACTTGTAAACTAATTTCTTTTCCGACACGTAAATGTCATGCATTTTCCGACTACCGCTTAAATTATACATAAGGAATAGGCAATTATGTGACAGAATTATGTTTTAATAATTAACAGATGTGACATTTTACCAGAATGTAATAGGAGTTCTAGTTATTCTGATTTATATATGTTTATTTTATCAACTATAGTGTATATTATATTGATTTTGTTAGATTAATTTGTTGTAATTCCTCCATAAGGGAAGTGTAGTTTTAATCTTTATTGAGCTATTGGTCTTGATGTGACTGATAATTTTGTAGCCGATCATATTACTTTAGAGGTAATTTATTGCAGTGTCTCTCTGTCAGTATCTCGTTTTTAAAGTATATTTCCAGTTTCTCTTATAATGCTATTAATTAGAGGTAAATGTTATGCACCATTACATACGGAAAAACTTCAGACGAAGGGGTGAAATGTTGGTCGTGGACCATCTTAACTTGAAAGAAGAAATTTAAGAACGTCTCATAGAAGAATTAACAGTTGCCAAAAAAACATTATTTTAGTTCTAGTTATTTTTACATTGAACTGAAAATAAATTTAGGTCATTGGAGTGTATTTTTCTTAGCAATAACAATTAAAACTTTTTATTTTCCCTTTCGGAGGAAGATCTTAACATTAATAATAATGCAACGGGCGAGTTCTTTGCGTTTTAATATACACCCTCGTTATTTAATAAACTACCATTTAGTACCCTAGTTATATTAAAATGTTGTGCTTATTCGAGAAAAGGACTCTAGAAAAGTTCGTTCAAGTGCTATGAAATGAAATTAACTCCGACGTAATTAAATTCTTCTTTTAAACAATATTAATTTTAAGAAACAGAGTGTGTATTCTCAGTTTTCATAAATAATGTTGCTTCTAGAATACAAGTGCTTTTAAAAGTATTTATTATTACTCATGAAGCCTCTGCAAACTCCTTTTATTCTTAACTGCTGTACATATTTATGTTTATGTTGTTCTGATATTATCAAATTTCTTTTTCAACTCTTAGCCTAGAGTGCAATTCACATTAGGGAAGTAAGTTAAAAATTGAAATCGTACAGCTTTAGCTCTATAGGGTTTTAATTAATGTTACATTATAGTTTCCGGAAATCTCGTTAACTTGATAGTACTAATTTGTCAACTTCTTAAAATTGATTTACATACAAATAAGTTTTTTTATATCCACGATAAATAATAACTAGGTACTTACTATTAAATTAGAAAAAAAACGGAAGCAGTGTTTCTTTCGAAAATAGAATAAGATCATCTCATATCAAGTTATTAAGAAATTAATGATGAATTAGATTTTATGAACAGAAGATTGTTATTATCTACAAGACAAATTCCTATTTTTCTTCCCCAAAAATATCCTCACCCCAATGACCAGCATTCACCTTCATCTTCATAATTTTAACCAAAACTTCAATGAAAGTTTCAAACAATTTTAATAGAACTTTAATTCCTTTTTTTTAAGATAATCTCAATATCGAAAACTTCAGATTATAACACCGAAAACCAAAAACCCCGCCGACAAAACCTTTATACCAGAATATAAAGACGAAATTAAACCAGAAAAAAAATTTCAACAAGCATCCAGTATGAATGCAATAACCTAGAAATAAGAAAAGTCAAATTCAAAATTAATTCGATAATAATATTATTCGTGAATCGTTTTCTCCTAGGTTAGCTACTTGGATAGTTAAAAAATAGACGCAAACAGGCGGCAGACATCCGATTTCAACGTTTTAAAATATTTTATAAACAACATTTGTCTCGTTTATAAGGACGACGTTATTATCTTTAATTTCCAATAGTAGCGCCATATATGATGACCTTTGAGAACTGCTCCACGTTTGAAACAGAGTGAAGGACTTTAAACTGCTCGTCTTTAAGCCGGTATTCCCTAAAGTATTAATTCAAGATTTTCAAAAAATTAATTGGCATTTTAATATTCCTAATAGGACACAAGGATGGAAATTGGTAGACATATTTCATTCAAGTTTATTAGAGAAAGTTAAAATTCCAAACTTAAAAATAAAAAAATTAGTAACAAAAACCATAATTTACTATAACACTACCAGTCATTCTACTGATCCATGGAAACCTTTTGAAAGAACTCACGAGTACGAAAGCGATATCATCTCTAGATTCCGAGATCTACAAAAAATGCCATAGATCAACATGTGAATCAAATAAAAAATGAAATTCTTAATTTACACGCACCTTGGTAAAACTATCTATATTAAAAAACCCACAAAGAAAACTAAGCCGGAATTTCAACCCTTAACCATAAATAAACAAAAAGAGAAACTTATTTTCTCTGGTGACAAAGGATTTCAAGAACAAAAATAGAACGACAACTTAAAGTACGGAAAAAATGGTTCCATAAAATGAAGATATTCTTAGTCATCAAGAGTTTGGAATTTAAATCTATTTGCGAGAGCCAAGTATATGAATTAAAAAATCTAAAATAAAGTATTTTTATAGAAAATGTTTGATTACATATATACAGGGTGATTACCTTCAATACCGACAAACTTCGACCTATTGAGAACCTCTGAAAATAACTAATAGTATCCAAGCTTTTTAAAATTTACGACCCTCTTTATTATAAAAGTAAACATCTGTG
>JAUIMW010002284.1:0-10947 GCA_033557785.1 Enochrus cinctus | reverse complement strand
TAGAGTCGGATGTTTGCCAACTAGGTTAGGGTGCTCAATTTTGTAGTAATTAGTTACTATATTATCATTAATTTTAGAAGTACCTTTTTATTTAAGCAATTGCCATTTAAATTTTATTTCATTGTAAAAAAATAATCAAACTAAAATTGGATTATTATGAGATTATCTATGGGAAGATGGTGTTGGCATTCATATGAATGTTCTATTTTAGCGATTAACCTGCGAGCAATTCAAACTTGTTTCTTCGTTAAGGATGTATCTGTTTCTATTCCTTTCTATCTCTAAACTCTCAAGTAAAGTTATCTTAAATACTATCCTGTGGAGTATTTCTGTTTTTACGGATTTGTGTCTAAAGTTGTGTAGGTGTTTCCCCATGTCTGAGAAGGTGTTCCTTGACTCTCTTTTCTATCTGACTTTCTGATTTATATAGCTTCACTTGTTGTATTTTTATTATTTTGTAGTCGATGCAGTATGTAATGCTGAATGTAATGATCTGTGAGGGATTTCTTCCTTTTCTATTTTTATTTGTTATCTGTTGTACGTCTGAATGAAAAAATGCATGTTTGCGTTTGTCATATGAAAATGCTTCGTTTGGGATTATGACGTTGGTGTATGTATTTTTTTCTATATACCTTTTATATTAGTTTATTGTTGTGGCTTGTTATTTGTAGATCCAAAAAGTTTATGGATTTGTCTTTTTCTATTTTTAAGGTGAATAGTATGTTGCTATAGCCACTTGGTGTTCACGTCATCAGAAAAATTAATTTTAATATCAGATTCTATGAATACGTCATATTCAGTAACGTCTCATACGTAATTTTGACATACATTTTCGATAACGTCATTGATATGTCAGATCTTCCTACGTTTTATGATTTTTATTTCGCAATATTGAAGCTGATGATGTTTATTCCAAATAAATTGTTTTATAAAACCGATCAGTATGTTAAATTTAAAATAAATTATAAATTAACTTAATCTAACTAAAATACACGCAAAATACTACATTTCTTCTTTTAGGTAACATAAATAGAATAAATTTTAAAATAAATAAGTTTACTGTAGATAAATAATTGTAATGAAGTAATACGTATCAAATATTGTAATCTGTTTGTTTTTCCTCATCTAATAACTGCTCACAGATGTGGTAAGTTATTTATATTTACAAGCATACAGCAATTGATGGTTTTAACCAAGTATAAATAAGGGTAGCAAATACCTCATCTGTATCTATTTAAGGTCTTTGGTACAGTGAGGCTCAATAAAACACGACCTCACAATAACTGAAGATTTGTTGCCAAACGTGCATTTATCACAAATATATATGTATTATGAAATGTTACCCTACTGACTTGGAACTACGAAAGATCCTTTCAGGTCCGTGGACTACATCTTTTATAAGGTCGTAATTCATTAAAATTTTTCAAATATACATAAAACGATAATTTAAGGATAGTACAAAACCAAAAGTAAATCCTTAAAGTCATTATATTAATTGACCTATGAGTGAATTTTTTGAAGAACTATTTCGTTCGCGTTATAATATAATAATTTCACTGTATCATCAAGTCTATGGAACACATAAGATCGTAAAGCTGGGTCTACTGTATATGTAATTTACTATTTACAATGTGAACTTATTATAATGTGAGTATTATAATATCCTCATAGTGAACTGCTATCGACTTACTCCTACCTACACTTCCTTCTTTGTCTTGGTTACTAATTATCTTCTTATTATCGAGTGATTAAACTTAAACAAACTCAAACAAATAAAAGTAATAAATAAATTTTTATAATATTAATAAGAGATACGTTGATGGCAGTGCACCTGGAGGACATTCCCACCCTCTGCTGTCCTTCTTTCATGTTATTTTATTCTACTTGTTCACTGATTTTTGAAAATAAAAGAAGGACCACCAGGGGTCTGGGGGACATAGAATATCCGCCAGATGCACTGCTATCAATGTACTCGTACCTACACTTCCTACCTTCTCTTTAGTAAACTTATACTCAATAGACTACCAGGGGGTGTGAGGGACATGGAATGTCCTCCAGGTGCACTGCTATCAATGTACTTCTATATACACTTCCTTACTTCTTTTGGCTACTAATTAGCTTATATTATCGAGCAATTAAACTTAAGAAAAGTCAAACAAATTAAAGTATTAAAGTGATCTTTAAATATCAATCAAGAGTAGATTCATGACAGTGCACCTGGAAGACATTCCGTATCTCTCAGACCCCCTGATGTCCTTCTTTCATGTTGTTTTTATTCTACTTCATTTTCCAAAGAAAAGAAGGGTCTACAGTGGGTCTAGGAGACATGGAATATCCTCCAGGAGCACTGCTATCAATGTACTCCTATCTAAACTTCCTTAGTTCTCTTGATTATTAATTAATTAATTAAATTAAATAATTAATTAATTAATTAATTCTTATCATCGAACGATTAAACTTTAATCTTTAAATATCAATCATAAGTACATTGATGGCAATGCACCTGGAGGACATTCCATATCCCCCAGGTCTCCTGATGTACTTTTATGGTGTTTTTATTCTACTTCAACAAAGGAATGTTTAGTGATTTTTTTCAAATGAAAGAACAGTCATCAGGGGTCAGTGGGTGATGGAAAGTCCAGGTGCACTGCTAACAATGTATTGTACTTCAACCTACACTTCCTTACTTCTCTTGGTTATTAATTAACGTTCTTATTATCGAGCGATTAAACTTAAACTCAAAAAAATAAATGTATTAAAGATATATTTAAATATCAATCAGGAGTACGTTAATGGCAGTGTACCTGAAGTACATTCCATGTGTTGTAGTTGTAGTCTTCCGCGCATTATTTAATTAAACGAATCTACTAAAAATCAACCTGAACACACTAGTATTTATACCATTAGTATTTATATTAATATATAATGTAAAATTATGTGCGATAATTTTATTATAAAAACTTATTTACAATAACTCAAATAAAATACAACATAATATAAATATACTAGAATAAACAATAAAACTAAAAATAAATTGTACCCATGTAGATGCAGGGTACACCTAAGCTTACTGGCTTTTGTTGTAGCCCCTCACGTCAAATATTTTATTTTCCGAAATAGACATTTTCTTTATATGCAAAATTTAAAAAAAATAAAATAAACATAATATCTTCAAATTGACTTAAAAGAATGTGAATAATCATACCTGTCCAACTTACGTCAATTTTTCTTAAATTTACATTTTCCTGCCCATGTATGTTCTACATTTTTTAGATTGGGTGAAATTTGTCTTTGAGAGATATAGTTTAGATCTACGTCTGATAACAATACTGTGATCAACTCCTAAATGAAACTTTTGCGTACATATATATACAATTTAGCCAATTCTCACCTTTAACGACAAGGATAGTGTCGTCTGCATAACAAAAAACTTATGCCATGCATTCTAAATCTGTTAGGTCGTTCTTTCTTATTTATTGTTTTCATAACAGAGCTTGTTAATTCAGCCAACGCCGCTTCAGTTGGTTTTTGCATAAAATATTATTAGTTTATAAAAAATTTGCAATTCTATCTTTCAAATATTTTTCTAGTACTTTTGCAATGTTACTAATCAAAGATATTGATCGATAATTTGACATTTTTTTGTTGTTGCCCTTTTTATATATTGGGATAACTACAGATTCTTAAAACTCCGTCGCATATTCGCCAGTTTATATAATTTGATTGAAAATATATTCGAGTGGCTGTATTATATGAATATGAATTATTTTTACTGAATTTATTGAACTTCTACCGTCTTTTCCAGGGGCACCTCTAGGTTTTTAAATTACTAATATGCAGTATAAGTTGATTTTGAGTGACCAGTTCTAATAAAATTTGTTTAATTCATCACTCATTATTTTGTGGTCATTAATTTCGACTGCAGATTCAGATATTATATCATTTACCTGTTTGTTACCTTTTGTATGTTCATTAATTATTTTCCATGTAATTTTTGAATCTTCAGTTTTCTATTCAAGTCATTTCTATATTTATTATATACTTGCATTAATTCGGCATTGCACTATATACACTTTCCCAATCTTCACTCCCAAGTATATTTATTAGATTATCATAGGCAATAGTAGTTTTTAGTTCTATTTGTTCATTATTTCATTTGATTGCCTTGTACGTCGCTATGTAAGCTAACCAGACTAGCTTTGATTTCTTTTGTTACAGACCCTTTTTTTATTTAATAAAAATATGATCAATACATGTGCCTCCACATTTACTGATTCTTGTTGGTTTATTAATGCAAGACATATATCCATACCCCTCTACTATGTTTAAATAGTCATTCACACTAGAATTATCATTATTTAGTATATGTACGTTCAAATCTCCAGTTAGAAACTTAATGTCAGCCTTTGTTTCATTAACTACAAAATCTAGATCATGGGCAAATTGCTGAAAATTTGTTGAAGGTGGTCTGTAAACAACGCTGATATTAACATGGACATCGTTGAGTTCCAGTGGTTAGTGTAGAGAAGGATACTTCTGCCATTCTTTATTATAAAAAATGCATTATTATAAAAGACTTCATACTGCGGTAGTTGATAATGATTGATATTGTTTATTTGCCAGGATTCTGATAGGATTAACACATCAAATTTATTTAATTGATATGATTCCAATAAAATTTTTTATTAAGGCTTCTTACGTTTATTTAGGTGAAATATTTTAAAATGGTTACTGTTTGTATTTGACGGCGAATTATATAGTAAACGTGCCTAAGTTGCGTAGCAGAGAAAATGCTAGTGTTCATTTAACCTCCAACTCAGATTGAATCATCAGTAGATATCGCGAAGTTCAAGAAGAAATAATGGTAGCAAACCAGGAAACTGTATATGTTCTGGCGATGTGAAGATCTTAACTTCAGCCAAAAGCAGTGAATTCGATATTAACATTGAAAATGTTTATTTGTGCCCCAAACTTAACAACAAATCTCATTTAAGCAAGAATTAATTCAGAAAGGCAAAAAAAAGTAATTTTCACAGAAGATAGATACCATGTCTACAATAAAAATGGTGAATGAATTACTTTTGTGCATTTGACAAATGTTGTTTATAAACTGTAAAAGAAAGGTTGTTTGCTGATGTGACCCCTACAGGTCTCACTTGACTTCGGGGATTAGGTCATGTGAACTTTGATGAATAAGTTGATGTAAGTTAATCACCATGCAAGACTGAAAGTAAATGATGTCGACTACTGAAGTACTGAGTTGTTACAGCTATACTCAGTAATCTATGTGTCCCAATCGAACAGAATTCACTTTAGTTAGATGACGATCGAACTATATACATATAATAATAAAGTTTAGCAAAGATTACAAGCAACGAGCAAAAACGTTTAATGATAAAAAAAATCTAAAAACTTCGGGAATTTCTTTGAGAGAAGACACACAGACACTTATGGCTATAGTACAGGAGGCGATGGATAGATTCGGGCACATATGGACAGCCGATGGCAAAATATTTTATTACGTTAATAGAAAAAAAAATATAAATACCGCGTTGGACATGGATATCATGGGCACAAAACCAAAATAAAAAATTGTAGATTAAATTGTTAAAAATTTGTTTGTGATGCATGCTATGGACATGAACTTAATGCTAGTGTGAATTGTTGTCGGTGATATATTTGTGGAGATTTGTTTTTGTTTTCTATTTTACTTAATTCATAAGCCACATTTTATTAATGTAAATATACATGTCAGCATTTTCGATGAGTTGCCCAAGAAGAACGAGAATATAAATAAATAAATTTTACATGAAAAAAGATTTTTCCGCTGTATATTAGAATTAATTTTTTATTTATTTTAAAAGTTAAATTGGTTAATCATATTTAAGGTTTTAATAGTGAAAAAAAGGACAGTCTAGAGACAAACAGATATGCAAATGGACCTTGACGACGATATGGTACAGACTGAAACCCTTAATTATAAAGACGAAAGTACACTGAAACTTTATTTACCAGGAGATGATACACAACAAATAACTATTTTTCATATGAATATCAGAAGTATTTACAAGAATTTTGATGAGTTATTAATTATGCTAGAATGTTATAAGTTACAAAGAAGTGATCTATTAATTCTTACAGAAACTTGGCATATACTCGATTTAGATATTGAGAAAAATATTTGCAAAAGAATAAACTTATCGATTCTTCAACATTCATTAGAAAACGAGTCATGGGAGGAAATTTACAATAAAACTGACTCGCAAAAGGCCACAGACACGTTTATGAATATACTTCAAGAGAAAATAGAGAAAGCCACAATAAATTATATTAAACCCAACTATATAGAAAAAAAATTGGATAACTTATGGTTTAATAACTTCAATAAGAACTAGAGATAAATTAAAGAAATCATTGAAACACACCCAGAAAGAAAACAGGAATTTAAAACTTATAGAAACAAGTTAAATAACCTAATGAAAATAACAAAAAATAATTACTATAAAAACATAATACCAACAAACAAAAAAGATATGACACCAGGATGGAAAGTAGTAAATAAGCTAACGAATGCAGGAAAATCAGCAAATAATATTAAGACTATAAAAACAACAACAGGAGAAAAAATACAAAATGAAAGCGATGTAGCTGAGGAGTTCAATGAATACTTTATAAAAATTGGAGCAGTGATGTCACAAAAAATCCGTACCGAGAATACTAACTATCAAATAAATTACATTCGCTCCCTAGTTTATTCATCAAAAACGTTCGAAATGAGATAAGAAGTCTGTGGAGTTTATATTTCTTGGATTTCCTGAGAATATCAAAGGATATCCACTGTATGACCCAATAAGAAAGAAAATATTCACAAGCAGAGAAGTGATCATTATGGAAAAGCAGTCAGTCATAGTGGATATTGCATCTGCAGAGAGTGGAAAATAATGTAGCTGAAGACAACATCAAAATCAGACTCTACAAGATTCAGTGGGGATACTACAGAATATTGACAGAAGAGTCAGTGATTAGTTCATGAGATTCAGACTATGCACCAACTGACTATGAAGATTGTTTGTAGGTAGTACCTAATAATTCAACTATAGGGTAGTGTAGGTGTTTGCTTAATAAAAAGATTGAGGGTGACAATAAAGTGCGTTTTCGTGCGAAGTTAGTGGCCAAGGGTTTTTCCCAACAGCTTGATGTAGACTGTAACGACACATTTTTGCCACTTGCAAGACTCTGAGAATACTGTTTGCTTTGTCAGTGAGACTATCAAGACATAACAGGCTACGTAGATACAAACTGGGTAATTACACAATCAATAGAAAATCCCAAAAAGGGTTTCAGAATGTTGTAGAAAGTGCATTTATCTAAGAAGTTTAAATAAGGAAATCAGAGGTTATTACCAGTGTATTGTAACAGTGAAAATACACAAAATCTCCGCCAACATACACTAGTATCAATCGAACTGAAAAATAAAGTGAAAAAGCGTATTACAGCACAGAATTTCGAAGCAAACAGTATTTATATAAAAGAAATAAAATTTTATGGTAAAGTTCGCATGTTTGAAAACGCGACTTCACCACTAAAAGCAAAAGATAATTTTATTCATTGTAGTAAACAGACAATTTCCATGTAAAAAGTTATTTGCGAAGAAACAAGCAGGTAAAGCAATAAACCGACACGGTTCGGATCGCAAAAAGAACGCTAACAGATTCGATTAGGCAAACCGGATTGTTTATTAGAGCTTTGGGATTGGGAAAAGTCCACACGAGGCTTTTTCGGGCGCGCTCGAACACACAAACAGTGAACAGCTAAAGCGCGAGGTGCTGCACGAGTTGGGCCCTAAATGTGGGGAAAATACAATTTGGACCAATTTGCACCAGGAACGTCGCCGATCGTTAGTGGTGGTGTTATATTACCTTGACCGGTGGCGGGCTCGGTTAGTTCGTGGAGTGCCCGCAAGCCTGCGGTGCGCTAATGGGATAGTATCAGACTATGAGGACCTGATGGGCCGATTAGGCTGCTTACGACCGTCCTGCACTTCTATAATGCTGCTCCCATCCAAAAATTAACCCACTGAACTATTTTTCGGGGGACCTATTCTCCTGTTATCTCCTCATATCTCTCTATTTTATTTCTCTTCTTTTCCAACTGAGTTTTCCACTACTGGAGAAAGGATTTTTGTCAGAGCAAAACTACACCACTGATACATATAGAACAGTTATATCTGGGAACAAAAAAAGCAAACCTCATAAAAGCGAGTATTACTAGCTATTCGGAATGGTCATTTTTTGATAGACGATGGAGCGGCTGAGTCGTATAGTCGGACGCGCCAGAAAATTTATCGGCAATAACATGGGCTTCAATGTCAAAAGTGAAGTACGCGCCAGCATTTAAACCTGAATTATGGAAATATGATTGAAAAATATTTGCAAAATGTATTTCATCTAAAAGTCAATAACAATAAATATTATTGTTTGCACTGACAACATTATAAATTAATAATTTTATATTTCAATTTGCGCTCCCGTATAAAATATTAATGCCAGAGAATATTCATAACGTTTTTCTCTTTACCATTGTGTGTACAAACAGAGAGGCCCGTCCAATCAATTTGTCCGTTTGAATATTTGTACCCGCTGGATCGTAATAAATTTCAGTTTATTTGTTGTTCATCACCTTTGACATGCTCGATATCCGGGATTCGATTTCCAATTTCGACATAATTACACATTATATGCATATTCAAGTTTATCAAACACTTTTAAGCATCTCATTAATCCATCCAATTATTATTTTTTGTATGTTTCATTAATTGGTTTTTTTTTTCAAAATAATAATTTTAAATGAGCTTAATTGCGTTTTCACTGAGTTATTGGCAACGAAAAAAATTGTGTTTGAGTTCAAATAACTAACGGGCATAGTAGGTATATAGGCAAATCTAAAATTCAATTTTGAAAGATAATGTATCACAAGTAAAGTAAAAAAAAAATTATATGCGAAATTTGAAAAGTTTAAAACAAGCGAAAAGAGCTTTATAAAGATGTTCTTTGAATATATCGCCAGACTGTAAAAAAATCTTAGCACTTTCGCAATATTGGCAATAACTTTATTTTAAGGCAGCAAGAACTGTGAAAGATGTTCAGCGTTCAACTTGAAAACTTTTGCTTGAAATTTAGAGAGAAAGAAAATCATATAAATTACATATTAACCTTCGAGGCAGAGAAGAGAAATTCCCGTAAGTGAGCCGAAACCGAAGAAAGAGGAAAAAAATTAATACAATATAAAAGTTTCTTTAGTCGGTAATTTTGTTGCTCCAACTCTATTATTTATTAATGGTTATATTAATCAATTTCGTTAGAATTTTAGGAAGTTCCCTTCCTTATGAAATTCAAATTTTTATTAATATTTGATAAAAATTCAATTTAAGAAATGAGTGCGTAATTACAAAACATCTGAATATTCATATCGGTGTTAAATTTTCTCAATTTCCTTAAAACAACTTTTTTTTCGAGAATATGCAAAACTGTTTAAAATATATGTTTCCGAAAGTGGGACGCGAGCTGAACTTTAAGTCGAAGGACAAATATAATGGCGTCTCGTTAAAAATTTGTAATACGATAGTGTTTCAAACATGAAATCAATTAAAAGTTTTAATCTTGAGATAGGTCAAACAAGGTCTAAAACTTAAACGTTGCGCTTTGCGCCGAAGTTATGTGAAACTTTGCAATAACAACTTTAGTTTAAACTTTAATGCGATAAAGACTCTTTAGTGCTCTGAATGACCCTTCAACAATATTAAATCTTCTAGCTGTGTATTTTAACGACTAAAAGATTAAACTGAGCGCCCAGGCGCAATCTTTCAGGTGTCATAATAAACCGCAAATTTGCGCAGAAAGTCCTAACAAATCGAATCACTAAAACTCAATATTGAAAAACGGTAAAGTGTTGGAATTCGTCTAATCAATTTTGTCGGTGAAACGTCAAAACTCTAAAAGCAAACATTTCTAACTGTGACAGCGTTATGTGCAAAAATCGTCGACTAAATCGATCCTTTTAGGTAATGTGCAGTTTAAAAGTAAATGGAAACGGGATGAAAAAGTTGAGTGACTTCACGTAAGCCTTAAACATTACGCATATGCTTTCCATCAACGGGAGACCTAAAAGCTGTACTCTTTCAACCCTGATTTGCCCTTTCTCCTTTCAATCAATCCAAACACCCCTAAATGCATATATGTTCGATTGCTATTGTTCTTCAGGGGCAGAATTTTATGTTTTATATCCTAGGGAGAACGAGTGAAAAAGCGCTCTGTTTCTCGCAAGATATTATTTCTATAATGAAAGGTAAATGGCCGCATTGAAATTCTTAGTAGCGAGATTTATGTTAACCTATATTTGAAAGATAAATCAAGGGGGGTAAATAGTATCAAGGGAAGGAACACATTGTTGGTGAGTAAATCAGGCTAGAGTTGAGGCACGACTCCTTATCAAGTTCCACGTCGCATTATAATTTCCTGGATGGAAATGTAAGTGTTCTGGGTACAGAAACGCTTTATTGATTCATCCAAGAGAATCGTTTCACTATTTTGCACTCCTTTGGAATGAAAGATACAACAATTACAAGATACGTAATATTTATGAAGTACAATTAGGTCTGTTTTTTTAAATTTTACTTTATTTAATTTTCTAATCACGTTAATTAATTTTTTTCCTGAGATTATATTTACTCATTCTCATTAATTATTAGTAATTAGTAGATACTCTGATTAATTTTTTTAACTATAATAAAATCAACATAAAAGAATGAGCCACAGATAGCCTGAATAACATGGAATATTATCCAGATGCACTGTTATCTACGTACACCTAATTGTGAACAAAAATCTACTGTCGTGCACTTTGTAGATGATGTACACTCTTATTAGTTGCATAAAGTTAAGATTTTTT
>JAUIMW010002283.1:0-10947 GCA_033557785.1 Enochrus cinctus | reverse complement strand
GTATTATATTATTTTACTAGTATTTAATTGGAGGGATGATCTTCAATCATCCACCAATAAAAATGTAGGGCCATCAACTATCAGCCAGTAAAAATAAAGTAACAACAAAAATTCTCTTCAAGAGCGGCACCCGGTGTTAAAAGTAGACCCGTTGCAATATTCTGCTATAAAAGTTGTTATTGCTATATGTTAATTTATTTGATATTTTTTGATGTCACGAATTAGCAAAATGTAATGCTAAACAGTTCAAGAGCGAAAAAAATCTGAGCTTCTTTTAGCTTTCACTGAAAGCTTTTCTTTGCAACAAGTGCATGGAAGCACAGGATCACTCGTTTTTAACAAAAAAAAAAGTTTTCACATCTGTAAGAAAAATTTCAAAATAAAAGAGATACTGAACTGAGGATTTCGGAAGAATCTTGTTCCTGAAAGTGTACCTAATTTGCTGCCTTACTATAATGAGAAAAGATTTGTCAAAGAAAGGGTTGAAGTTGAGGCTGCAGCCAGTATGGAATATTCATTAGAGGAACTGACAACTTCCAACAGAGATGAAATGGGAATAACTTCTTCCATGCCTAACAAAAGTCTAGCGGTTCCATTTTGCGTTAAATTTACAAAAAATACCTTGCCAGTTTGATGGGAAA
Source organism: Enochrus cinctus (assembly GCA_033557785.1). NCBI lineage: Eukaryota > Metazoa > Arthropoda > Insecta > Coleoptera > Hydrophilidae > Enochrus > Enochrus cinctus. The sequence goes on along the minus strand of JAUIMW010002283.1, from coordinate 10,306 downwards.
TGAGATTCAGTTACCTATTTATTTTTATTTTTTTCAATTATTTCTAATTTTACAATTAAAATGCTAATGCAGTGTCTTCCATATTTGATGGACGAACGTTTGTAGGTTAGCATTTTCTTTACAACTAATACTAATATAGTTCATACGAAGGCTCGGGCTGAATTTTGTAGTTAATTTATATGATGTCTTTTTCTTCTTGCTTATAACGTTTTAATGCTTTCTTACTAACTCTTTTTAATTATTATCTTGTGTATATTGCAAACAACTTTTTTATCTAATAACATACTGAGACATTAAGTAATATCAAAAGTAATCTACCATACTTTTGGTGCTTTGTATAGTTTCTTCAAGCTTACTATCACTAGCACTTTTGTCATCACTATCCTTTCATTTTTAGATTCTTCAGTTACAGAAAAACTGCCATATACTGAACTCACAGTTTATTTAAGCATATATGCTGGTCAGATGACGTAAAAAATTCTTTCGAACATAAAACTAACACAAAGGCATGCAGTTTTGGATTTTTTATTTTAAATGACCATAAACATGTCGTTTTGTGATAACAAGAGGTCTAATCTATGACCACAGAGTGATTAAAGTTGAAACGTAATATCCATAGAATAAATGCTCGAGTATACTTGTGCATAGCACCGAAAAGATTAATATTATATATACTATTATAAATTTCATTTAGATATTTAGATATTTATTTGAAAATTTAAATAAATTAAGAATGAACTTTGACATCTCAAAAATGGAATATTTAGCAAATAACTTTATTTGAAATTAGTACTCTTACAATTATAAACATAACAACTTTTTATAGATTATAGAATATTCATTCTTGTTTTAATTTTACATAAATATTAGGTCTGTTTCGTTTTGTACATCTTTTGTAATATAAATATAAAATTTAATTAAAATTTAAAATTGTTCCCCAACTAATAACGAATAATGATTATTCATACAAATATTGTATTAAAAATGTATGAAATAATATAATTAGGAAAACAATTCAACATTCAACATATATAAATAATTGTTTACGCGAAATGACAATTACATTTCGCCAAAATTAACATTTGTAAACATTGCGTTCTTTCCTTTCAATGAACAAGTAGGAGCAAGATCCCTCTTCGGGAGAATCCCGAAAAATTAATCGAAACCCACCGATCGAGAAGGCAGTTATACACAATTCCGAAAATGATATATGCTGTTCCTTCTTTAGTGTTGTTTTCTGTAGTTTTCGAACGTTTTATTTTTTAGAATACATCCATGTTTTGTTTGATGACGGAATTGAGGTAGTTGTTATTTTTGAATAAGTTTATAATTTTGTTTAAGGTTTGTGTAATGTGTTTTGTAGTAACGAAACTACCACTGTGTGTTTCTTTTTAGTGTAAATTCTAGTCCTTGTTTTTTGTTTGTTATTTTTATTATTTCTAAGGTTAGGTTCGTTTCAATTTTGGGTTTTTATCTTGTTAATGAATTTGAATGAATTTTTAATAGAATGCTTGTTTGATAATAAATTAGCACTTAATTTAAGTTTAGTGTTGGGAGAATTTATACAGCTTTCTGCAGATCTGAGAGACCCTCCTTGTTTTTGTATTTTTGGGGGAAAATATATTCGTGGAGGTGTGTCTTTGACAATTAAGTGATCTCTTGTTGCTAATCTTACTGTTCTTGTGTTATTCGCTGATAATTCTATTGTTTTATTTTTCGTATTGTTTAGTTGGGTTACGGTTAGTCTAGTGTATATTGCCCTATCCTATATTTTTTATACCTTTTGCTTATTGGTTATATTCATATATGATTAGGATTACTGTTTGTGCTTCGTCGGCTTTTGTTATTTTTTATTATTATTATTATATTTGGGTTGTTTTTTAAATAGGTTTTGGTTTCTTTGGTTTTGTTAAGTGTAATTTTGTATCCAGTCTTTGTTGTGTTCAAATTTTGCGTGTTGTTTGAATTTTAGTCTGTTGATCTTATGTCTGTATGAAAGTATATGTCATGATTGAATTCATCAGTGATTAAATTGTTCTTGAGATACTCTTTCTTTTTATTTATTGTCTGGTTAAGACTGTTTATGTTTCTAAAAATGATTTTTTTAAGGCTACATTTGAATGAATTATTTTGACTTACGTCTATATTGTTAGATTCCTTAAGCATTCATCCTCCTAACAGCGAAGCAAATTTCTATTTCACGTTGACGATATACTACTAACATATCCGGAGAGCAAACTCGACAAAATACATTCAACAATTTCAACAGACACCTACAATTCACAATAGAAGGAAACAACCATCATACCAACTGGTATCGAAAACCCACACGAATCTGGCAATATGTGCACCTTCATTCATACCATTCCTTTTCAATAAAGAAGAACATACTGCAAAACAACATAAAAAAGGTCGGCAAAATATATGACACCAAATTTCTGAAGGAAAACTATAGAAAAATCAGATGAGCTTTCAAGAAAAATAAATACCCAAAAACCTTAATAAACAACATCATAAAAAAAGAAGAAAAAAGTAGCAAACACAAAGATAACAGCAACGAAAACAAAGATAAAAAATGTACGTCTCCATACCATATTTTATACACAAACGCAATGTAACCTATCAAATACAATGTGGGGACTGCGAGTGTCGCTATATTGGAAGTACGTCGCAACCCGTTAAAAACAGACTTACTCAGCATAGATTGGACATCACAAACAAACCTAATGCTACTTCTCATTGTAGACACATTAACAAGAAGAAAAAGCATAAATTTAAGTTTCACGAAACAAAAATCCTAAAAATGGAAAAATCCGAAATAAAAAGACTTGCATTAGAGGCTCTGAATATACAAACTAACAAACACGCAATAAATAGTTAACTAGAAATAGGAAAGTTCAACAAGAAAACTCGGGTGGAAAAATAGTTGACAACACAAAAAAAGAAACGTTGTTCTGCACGAGAAAGGCGGCATAATGCATGCAGGCGTCCAATTTAATGAAATTTAACTGTTTCAGCTACCAGAACTTCTAGTAGAAGGTAACATGTAACCGTAATTAATTTTTAATCTTTGTAACTTGTACCTATTTGTTTTGTGTCTTTATAGATTACTTTCAAGTGTCTGATGAAGCCAAGATGGCGAAACATAACGCTTAACATTTTATACAAAAAGGATGAAAATAAAAATTGCAAGTAAATTACAACTTATCTTGCTTTACTTACATTTTCACCTACCAATAGAAGTTTAGCGAAGAAACAAATAATAAAAAAAGCTAAGAAACCCACAAAATACATATGAATATATTACCTGAGAAGCTTTTAATTTTTGTTTCCATTACTTCATTCTATATTTGCACAAGAAAATGAGAAATTAACGATTCAAATATCATGAGAATTATCTACAAATAGATAAGATGTATTTCCTAATCCCAGACAGGCACGAAACTCATCTTTGTGAAGCTCATATGATAATATTTGTTATCAAGGTGAGCGATTGTACGACGTTAATCTGCGCTGACAAGCAGATTATCTTGTGTTGGATATTGCAACGTGTATTAATGCATCTTATAATGTCATGTTATCTTATATAATAACGTATGTAACGAGGTTCATTAACTCATGTGCTCTTGTAATCATATAAACAAAGATAATACAGAGTTGTCAATTATTTCAATGACACGTCCGGTATTACTTAAACTTGAGAACGTTACAGAACAGCAAACATCTAATTTAGACATAATACGTTTATACGTTAATAAATATAATATTTTAATGTTTAGTATGAATAGAAGAATCGTATAGTTCATGAATTATTAAACTGCACGAGTGAAGCTCCCTTCGAACTTACCCTGGAAATCTTTAGGGGCTAGTTTCACACTTGAATTTCAGTTAAGCACCATTACAGTAAATACTTGACGTGAATTGGAGAGTGAAACTAGCACTAGAAAAGACCCTACACAACTTTTACTAAAATGGAAAATTCAGCATTCTGTCGGAAATGCGCTTGAATAATTATTCTCTCAAAATCTTTTCACGGTAATTACGTTCGGTTATTGTTCTGATGTCATTTTATTTTAGACACAAATTATAAAAGTCAAAGTGTAAACACTTTCAAAGAGACAATAAATTTAATTAAATATTTAATTTGCTAATAGAAATACAAAGAGATAAATATTATTATTCAATATTAATTGCGAACCAATTTGATGTATGCAAATTTATTTATATTTGTTTCGGAATAAACAATCTATTTCAACATATATAAATACAATTTATTTTGTATTTAATTAAATATTGCTTAATAAACATACATTCCATTGTATTTTGCCTAAACTTACGATTCAGTTGCCAGTAAAATGAGTGAAAATAATTAGCGGGATGCACATTTAAAAAAATGTTGAGGCAACTTTTAGTAGATAACGAATCAATGCGAATGCATATTACACCATTCTTGACAGTTGTTGTTATTCATAAATGCCATTTTTGTCCAAATCAGAAGTTCAATAAAATAATAAAAAGATTAATTTCAAAACACAACAAACAATTTTAATCGGCTTAAACATTAATTAGTTAATTGGGGAATATTGCTTTAAATCTGAATATTTATTAAACTAATTATTAGTGTTTAATTAACATTTAAATCATTTGAACACACATAAAGTCTATGTAGCTATAATTAACGTCATGTACCAAAATTATTGTATGATATATTGATTTTTAGCTCTTGCGTCCATTGTAAATCCATCTTACTTTGAACGGGGTTTCTATAAAAGCAAAAATATGTTAAAAAAAAGAAAGAAAAAACGTTTCTAACATAATCATAATCTCACGAATGTTTTTTGATAATGGTTCCCTGTGATCCGAAGTTGAGTAGGGGATTCCTAGGCGGTTTTAGTATCGGGAAGGCAAAGTACCGTTTCCTCGCTTTTACTATCGTTACACTAATCCGGTATAGATGATTATGAGCCTGTTAAAGTGTAACGCAAGGGGACAGCTTTGAGTACGTGAGGAAGAAAGACACGCTAGCTGTTCTATGTTACAGTAAGTTCTGTTCTCCCTTCATATTGATACACTGAAAGTATTTTCTCAAATACTTTACACAACAAATTATTTATCTTTAATAATATACTTAAAATCTATAAGAGGTTTATTAAATAAACCGAAGTTTTCGAGGATATTAATAATAATATATTATAATTATTTGAGTACATCCAAAGACTATAGCAGTTGTTGAATTGAAATATACCTAGCATCTATAATTTTAGAAAAACAAAGCATTCTTGATTAACCGAACTACTCAGTTGAATGTATATAAGGTAAATCTGTTTATTTGTCAAACGAAAATTTTAATATCGATTTTGACTATGTTAACCCTTTGTGGTCATAAAATTTCTAATTTAAATTCTTTAAAAAATGTACCCCTTTTAATTGCAGTCTTATTACGTATTAAGAATAGATTTATTTACAAAATTACTATTAGTTCGTTAAAATTGAAGCTCGTCTTTGTTTCAGTTTTTTTTTGACTAGTATATTTACATGCTGCCAATACCATAAAGACACTTATCCCAATTTCACCAGCCGATGCATACCCTGCTTACAGAATTCTTGTAGCTGTAGTTCAAAGAATCCTTTCAGGGCGTCTTTTACTTTTTCTCTTAGGACCTTTTTCAATGACCCAAACATGTGGATGTTTTTTTTAATTTCTAAAATTTTTGACAACTTTTAAAATAATAAAACGGATGCAAGTGTCGCAAAAATATATAATTTCTCTTCTTCCACCTCGTACTGTGCTGTTGCTACAAACTGCACAGTTCTTAGAATTGCTTTTTTCATTTGCAAAATTGAAGTGAGTCTGCAGTATCAGAACTTGATGGACCACCTTTTTTCTAGATTTCGGATTAGGGCAAGTTGTTGAATTAGCCTTTTTCTATAATAGGTGAATTTTTGTGCTCATTCCATCTTCATACCTTTGTTTGAGTGTAAATGTAACTGTTTGCACCAGTTTAGTGACAGTCTAGTAAAGCAATATCTCCTCCTTCTATGTTGGCGTAAAGTGTTTTGGGAGTTTTTTAATATCTTCTGGTAAACCTTTTACTTTGAACGTTATTTAACCTTTTGTATAAATTTCAATGCTCAAGAGATCCTTGACCTAGGAATATAGTATTCGCGCGACTTTTTTCAATTTCATTCCACGTGTTGATTAGTAAGGTACTGGATGTGCGGGGGGTGGATTTACATAAAACACCCAAAATATCTGACGAAATTGTTTTCTTGAAAAAAATTTGTCTATTGGTCCACTCCTCGCTGTAATATTCTTTTATTTCTGAATTATCGTGTAATGCCATGTTCAAAGTTACTCATGAAAAATACCTTTTTAATGTCTGCCAGTCTAACGTCCATTCAGTTTCACAAAATTTTTGTAAGGGCGTCGCTATTTTAATTTTTTCCGCAGCATTCTATCCATGAAAAATAATTGAAAAATTTCCAATCCTGATACTGATCTACTTATAGGTGGTTTGTAACTATATTTATTCTAAAAATATTTTCCAAATTTCAATACAAAATACAATAAAATTATTAAATGAAAAAAATCAACTTGTTATATATATTGTTGTTATAAAACGTATAAAAATAAAAATAATCCACATTTTCACCAATGAGTCATTACAAAAGTTGACTTTCTGGTATTTTTACGTTGTTGAAATTAGATTTGTGCCCAGAATTTTGGCGAAAAGCTAAATAATGTGTTTCTTTTCTCAACTTACAATCACATTGATTTCGCGATCCATTGTGTCTTTGTCTTTAAAAACCACTCCGCTAACGTTTTCCATTCTCATTTTGTCCTTAGCGTTCGTGAACAAGTCCTCTACTAAGCTAGTGCATTTAACTATTTGTGGTAGAGCCAACTGGCATATTTCATGTTCTCAATTTCTGCCTGATTCGCTAGTTCTTCTCCGATCCATGAAGATATTGCAGAGTATTTATGTTCTTGTACACCAGTGTAGGGTGGCTTATGAGGTTTATTATTTCCTTCATACCTAGTATCATGTTGATTTTTTGTTTTATTGGATGAAATGAGTGGAAATTTAAATATCTACCCGGGTTCAGCTTGATTTTGTTGCTATGTTCTTCCTTAATGGTCGGTCTGTCATGAAATGGTACAAACCCTTCATTTTCTTCTTCAATTGCGAACTGTAAGTTGGAATTGTGCGAATTGAAGAGGACACTATTTGTTGGAATGTAACATATTACGTATTGGTATATAAACGAACACTCGTAAAGAAGCCTTTTCAACACACTGTGCAGGAGGTCGTTCATCACGATTTAAGCTACCACAGGGCTGAGGTACCCTCCATTCGGTGTCTCATTTGTCTGTCTACAACAATTGTTGTAGGTTAAATAGGAATTGTTGAGGATGTTGGTAAACAGACTGATGACATCCAATGAGACGATGATAAATTTAAAAGCATCATTTTAGGTTTGTTCTTGTAATAGAAACATACATATATACGCACAGACAACGTTTGATTCGGACTCAAAACGCATATCTTCGCAAAAACAAATTTTGTAGAACACTAAAAAATAAATAAATATAATTTATTTCCTTTGTAAGGTCAATTAGCTATCAATATGTAACAGAATCATACAAAACAGGGGAATCTTTATAAAAGAATTTAATTTGTGTTTGTTTACGTATGCTTAGAACTCAAAAATGAACAAAAATGTACGAAAACTGTAAAAAATCGAAGTTTTGTTTTTCTTGCTATCGGAGTTATGTCGCCGTGCATGGTTATAAGTTGGTCCAAACACAAGAAAGACGAAACAATCTCAAATTGTTCGTCATTGATGTACATATAAGTCAACTATGTTAATCTTCGGATAAATATCTCTGTTCGATGTGAACGCGAATCTTAAATGGTGTGTTGTCCATTAATTTGCACGCTCTAGTTGCTGCAGTCAACTGCTTGGAACATACAATTTGGTGCTGCTGTAAAAAAATTTGGTGATATTGTGTCACCCTGTTGGACACTCTTCATTATAAGGAATCTATTAGTTTTTTCATTGATGACGCTGCAAAATTATAGATATTTTGCATGCGTTTTTGTAATCAACAAATGCATAATACAATAGAACGTCATAGTCCTGCCATCTTGATATCAACTTTCGTACTTTAGATATATTATCCGTGGTACTAAATAATTTTCGAAACCATGGGTTTCTTGTATTTATTTGAGTCGAAGTTCCTGCTTGTCGCCTTTTTGTGTATAAATATAATCATGACGATGGTATCTGTCTACTTTTTAAGCAAGATGTATACAGTCTTGCCAAAACCGAATAAACTGCATTTATTGTGAGTTTCAGCATGTGATCCTGTCTTCTCCTGCTTGCAATGCACATTCTACTTCTGCTGGAAACCTTCTAGTATCTCTCTACCTGTTCGAATTTTAATGTGTGAACGAGTGTCATGATATAGGTGCTGATAGAAATACTTCATGATGCTTAGAAGCCCCTCCTGGTTGACTATGCAGCTCCCATTCTCCGATTTAAGGGATATTGTCTATTTTCCCATCATTAGTTGTTCATGAACCTTTTCATAACTTTGACTTTTCGCAATTATTCACAGTATATGATTGTATTTACATTTCCTAATATCTTCCTTCATCGACTTTGTTTCCCGCGTAATATAAAGAGGTGCCAACAAAGGCGGGAAGAAAGCTAATTTTAAATGTGACAAGCACAGTGCAAGTTATATAAGACAACAAAATGAATACCGAAACCAGTGGAGGATTACTAGATTAGTTGATAAAAATGGAGGATGAGAAAAGACAAAAAAGAATATTTGGCTTAATTATTAATAAAGTGGATCTCAATTTTCACTAGGTAGATCTGTAAAGGGGGGTTGGTTTTATTGTAAAATTTAATACCCATAAAAACAAAAATACGACTTGAAATAACTACTTACTACTTAACATCGGTCCGTTGCCATTCCCTGGATACTAGCCAATGGGACTAGATCTGAAAAATAACTACTGTTTTTCTGTCTATTTATATATTTTGAGAAAATTCTTCTCTTCTTCAACGCAAAAGCTTCAATGTGATTAGTGCAATAATTTATAAATTTCACAAAAATATGACACTAGGAGTTAATAGGTTCAAGTATTAGAAAAGAACAAGCCTAGATTAATAAGAATGCTTTTATTGCTTTCTTAATATTTCGCTTTCGTATAGGAGCATTTTCAAAAGATCAAACACTGCAAACGCAAAAAAGGTGTTAGAAAAAAGTATAAATTTAAATTACATAAAATTAATTCACCTAGACATTATGCAGCGCAGAATACTTATAAACAGAATCGGATACTGGTAGTAGCGCGTGTGGGTGTCGAGCACGTGGTGTGTTAAATTGGCGTTTCAGTATTCGTATAAAATGTAGAGGTAAGATCGCAAAATATTTAAGTGCTGTTTTCATAAACTAGATAATTTCACAAAAATTTGCAATTAAAATATTACGTAATATATTTTAAGTGAAAATCCTTAATTCTGAACTTATTTAAATCAAGTATTTATTAATAATAATTAGGGAAAGTAAAAGTAATTATTAACAAACATGTTATTTATTATACATTTATAAATAAAGATTATTTATAAACAATAGTGTTTTATTATCTATCTCGATAATCTAAAAAAAGTTTTTGCGGGGTGTATGCTTCATTTATAACAAAACATGTTATCTAAAATGAAAGAAGAAAGAATTTTTTGAGCACATGAACTGAAAAATCCCAGGCATAACAAAGAAAACAAGTTTTTTTTTTCGTTCAAAATTGGCTTTATGCATTAATATAATCTTCATCAAGAGCAACACAATCATTCCAGCGCCACTCTAACGTTTCAATGCCACTTTTATAAAACGCTTTAACTTTTGCATCAAAATAGGGCTCAGTTTCAGCAATAATCTCTTCATTCCAGCGAAATTTCTTACCTGTGAGCATTTTTTTAGGTCTGCGAAGAGCCAGTAGCCACTGGGAGCTAAATCTGGAGAGTACGGTAGATGCGGACACTGCTCAGAATCATTGGTGTCTCTCCAATGACCATATTTGAAATCAGTAAATCAGTCCCCATAACACTTTTCAAATCATTGCTTAGCTTGAACAGCATTTTTTTCCATCAAGAAGCAGTGCTAAATTAAAACACGAAATTATTTCTCACTCTTAGCATAACAACTTACAAACAAAAAAAAACATATTGTCATGAAAATGTCACATCTGTTTTGTTGGTATTGATGAATAAACCCAATTTTTAAAGAAGAAAA
>JAUIMW010002282.1:0-10951 GCA_033557785.1 Enochrus cinctus | reverse complement strand
ATATATAAATATAAATATATATATTATTCTTCAATCACAAAAGTAAAATTTTTGGCACATCTAATTATCAAATTTCAAAGTAATTTTTAGATGGTTTAACACTATTAATAAATAATTCAGAAAATGAAATAAATTAATATTTAAACATCAAATATTTCACAGATATTATATACAGAATTTTGTTGAGATAAGCAAATGGTGGTCCACTAAGAATATGAGAATGTAAAGTAATCCGCTTAGTGTTAGTAAGAAAGTGCATTGATTAATGGATTATATAAAAAAATCGATCACTAAAATATGTGGATATAAATTGAAACTGAAGTAAATGTTGAATATTACACATACCAATAAAATATAACAAAAGTTACAAATAATATGTCAATGTAGTTAAATACAAAAACAAACATAATTGTGATATAATTTTTTTTTCTTAAAATTTTTATTTAAAATTTTTAATTATTTATTTAAAAAATAATGTTCCTAAATTAATTATTCACAAAAATGTGCATCTGAACAGTAGTAGATTTATATTATAAATTTTATTCAAATTAAAATTGCTATCCGCAATTCCAATTTTTAGTTCTCATTTCTATGATCGATATATAAAACCTGGGACACAATTTATATTACAAAACTTCGAATTTAAAAATATAAAACTTTAGTTTTCGAAATATATGACGATGAAATTTTCCACCAAAGTGCTTTATATGTATAGACTTTGTATTTGATTCGTTAAAAATACACTTAATACTAAATTTCTTTTTTACAAATTTATAACCTAATATTAGTCACATAATTTGTTACTAGCCTATTTAAGTAGATAAAATTGTGCCTACATCAAAAACTATTATCGAAAGTGATATAAAATTAGAAGTGACCTGTAGAAATACAAAATTTGACATTACCATTATGTTTGATATACTTAAATTTTTAATGAAAAATGAACTTTAAGATACTTTTGAATTTACTCCGAAAGGTGTAATATTGTGGAAATGCTAAATCACAATTATTATTTATTTCGCCAATTTTTTTTTAGCTTTTAGTCCTGCAAAACTATTTTTCCCATTATAATTTGTAGTAATAATTACTTAGTCACAAAACATAAAAACTACAATAAAGGTTTTACTTTTAAAACCTATCTTGGCATTTAAATCAATAAAACCCGTATTCCCGACTTGTGTTGAGTTTGCAAAATGGTTAAGAAACAAATTTAGTTCAATAAATAATTACTATTCTATTGATTGAACAGCTAATATATTGCTCGATTTAACATTTAGTATTTACACCAAACACATATCTTAGACGCATTTTTTTCAACACTTAAATTGCAATCGTCAGATCTTAATAGATTGCTAATGGTTATTTTCAATATGAAATAATTAAACAATTTTATATATAATTATATATTTGCAGCATACAATCGATTACGTCTAAATATTCATTACATTTTTACAAAAAAAAACATAATGACACTTTTTTTCTACAAATCACTTCCTAGAGAGGTAACAGCCATGTAAATACATATCAGTTAAAACATTAATGTATATATTACACAAAATAAGTTATGTTGATACATATATCGATATGCAGCATAAATGCGGAAACTAACATGAAAAATTTCGAAAATGGTATTGTTTAAAACATTGTTTTGAATATTTTCGTTAAAAACTAATAAATTAGTGCCTGTCTTTTATGTCATAGAAATTAATATACTGAAAAATGCCAAAGATAGTAGAGCATATGGTCGAGAACTCCCACTCCCAAAGTTTATTTCCGCATAAGCTGGCGTTTGAATAAAAGTTTGCGGAGACTCCGTTCCTTCTTCCTTCTCAGGGCAGGGTAGCTCATCGATAGGAATTTGAAATAGATGCCTCATTTTGAGCGTTGTTATTGGAGACGGTGTAGATTTTTGCATTTGGTCGCTTTGTTGGCTAGCGTCTACCAACTCGTCAAATTCATTTTCATAAGCGTTGTTATCGGTCCAAGCGTCAATATCCATAACCGAAGTTGTTCGTGGAAGTGCTTGAGTAGTGGTTTCTTCCATGATGCATTTAACCCTATCCAAACCATTACGTGTGCGTTCGCTTTTTGTGTCATTAAAGAACTTATGTAGCCATTGAAGTCGGCAGTCACATTTTAGTTTGTTATCTGGAACAAAAATATCATTATAGCAGCTTGAAAAAAATTAAATAATTATAAAAATAAATTTTAAAAAAGAGATTACTTTTAGGCTACGTTATAGTTAGAATAGTGGAAGTGAACCACTGGACGGTTAAGTGGGAATAAATAGTTAAAGTTTGGGGGGTTTCCCGACTGGCCAAAGCATGAAGTATACTTCCAAATAACCCTATATCATAACTTATTAGTAATTCGATTACTCGCATGACTAAACGGTAACTGCTTTCTGATTAGGATAACTTAATTTATATGTTATGTAATTGAATATTAATATTTCGGTAGTGGTAACTAGTTAATCACTTGGGATTAGGGAGGCCCTAAACAAGAGGTTGTCTAAGAGAAGTTATGTTGAAGTTCGTTCGGTGTTTTGGTGAGATTCATTCCAGCTTTTAAATAAGTAATCTTCTGTGATCCGTTTTACTAACAAACTGATTAGCATAACCAATGGTTAAGCGGACTTGGAAAACTCGGACCTATGTATATCAGGCTTTTTTTTAAATACAGCGTCAAGGGACGAAATAGTAACATATATATCAATAGAGTAGCTGTTAGTAGAAAATAATTATGATATCATTTTTCATATTAGATATATTACTTTTTATGTGATTTAAAATTATTTTTTATTTTAAAGTAAGTTTTGGCAGTGAAATTGCAATTATCATTTTTTTCAATATGCAGATGTGAACAGAAATGCAGAAGTTAACAAGCTTTAATTACAAACACAACATATCCGTTGCTATTAAATTACAAAATGAAGACTGCGAAAATGAAAACTATAACAAGTTTATGCTTACGTTCACTTTTATTAATTATAGCTTGAGCGTTTATTATTTCTCATCGCTCTGCGCAGCGAATGAAACTAATGCGTGCAGAAACAATTTCTAGTTCTCGATGATATAAATGAACGTTAAAATATAGAATAATATTTTTGGATATTTTTCTATTTCAGTAATTATTGTAGATTTCGTGATGAAAAATAATTTCAATAAAAATTTAGAGCTAAAACCAAACCAAAAAGTAAAGGATCACAACAAATTGCTAATATTTGAAATTGGTCGTATTTAGAAAACTACGAAATCGTTGAACTTCAGAAAAAACAACGAAGCCTTTTGTAAAAAAATTGTATACAAATATAATAATAATAGGAAATGGTGCCATAAATGTTTTCTATGTAAAATCCTGAATTTTATTAAAATAAAACTTTTGTCGATCATAGCATGCTAAAAACAAGGAGTATTTCTGCGAATGGTTAAAAATGAATATAATAAAATAAATAGGAGTTGTTTGTTAAACCAAATTATCCAGAAAAGTCAATATACATAATACAAATTGCGTCTCAAGTATATTTGCAAAGAACAATCTGTATTTTCTTTATAAATACACTAAAGAAGCGTTTTTACTAGAGAATACTAAAGACAGTAAACAGTCACTTAGCAGCCGTGATGTACCTTTTGTAAGTAGACAAAATTTGTACTTGATGCAAGGAAATGCCTTAAGGAACAAAAGGAAAAAGTACCTTAATTGCACAGACAATAAAAATTCCAGATTACAATTAGCGTTTAGAGTGGCGGAAAATATCCAGTTTTCCAATTAAGATTGCCTGAGTAGGAAGATATTAAAATATATTCCGAGCAATTATTTTGAATGAAATTTCAACATTATACATTTTTTAATTTTCAGTTTCGGATAAACAGAAATGCCACAAGGTATTCCTGTTGGGGTGAGTGCGTCGTCAGTGCAATAAAGATAATTTAAAAGAACTGTTGTTATGGAGGCAAAAAGAGCAGAGCGCAATTTCCAGTTTTAATCGTCGTTTCCGTTGGTCGCACTAAGCACGCATTAGAATGCATTTATTCCGAGATCAATAGTGCTTCATTTAGATTACGCTATATGTTGTAACTGCAGATTTTCATCGAACAATTTTGGGTAAAAATTGACTATTCTCTGTATCCATTCGATAGTAATTTTTACTCAATTACTTTGTGAAGTATTTAATTTGAAACTAATAAAATATACGTAATACGCAATGGTTGGTAAAACCCCAATTAAAAGTGTAAAATTACATCTGCTATATAAAATTACACTAAAAACCCCTTATTATCAGAGATAATTCTGCAGTTTTTTTTAAAGAAGAGAACACATATAACTACAAATAATAATAGATCGAAATACGCGTTAACAAACGCACCTCTTCTCAAATATCAAATTAGATGCAGCACTGTTAACGAAAGCTATTTATTCGAGTTTCCCTGTCACATGTATTCCCGTATTTCAACCAAAGAGATATTTGTCACCCTTCTAACGAGTCCCCACTTCGTTTGAACCTGTCGGCCCCCGTTGACCTTAAAGGCGCTCAATCGGGAAGTTTGCAATTATTTTAAATCTCTTTTTAATAACATCGGCTTAAATGGATTTTTGCTACCCTTGTCCCTACCCTTGTTAATCTGCAAAATTTAATATTAGTGTACTTTTATCAATTATTTATTTTTGTGATTTAATTTAAATTTCCCCGAAATTCTTTAAATTAAAAGTATACGATAATTGTAGGTAATAACCCCAGATATTCGCAAAAAATTACAGACAACTATATGATGAAGGAATACTGTAAGATGTGAAAGGGAACCCTCTTGGAAAATTTCAAATCAAAAACTTTGTGTTTACTCTTTTTGCTTATGTTATTAAGGAATAATATCAAACTTTAGGACTGAAATAACTGCTTAAGATCTATTAAACTTTAACTTTGTTATTTCCGATAATATAATTCGTTTTACTTAGTACCTAAAATGTTATATTTGAAATGTGATATCAAATTTTAAACAAAATATGCCTTGCTCTGTTAATATTATTACAATTTTTAGACAAATATTAACTTGTTTTACAAGAAATCTTGTTATTAATTATAGAAAAACAAACAAAAGTAATTTATTAACATAACCAATTTGATTAAAAAAGTTTATTTGATGTCGATATAAAATTAAAATATCGTTTCAATTTCCCGGTTCCCCGGATAATTTATTAAAAGAACATCAAGAGGGGCTGAAAGGCGTGTTCCGTAGGTGACTGGGATGTTAGCTGATATGTTCGATGGGTCCCATGAGGGCAAGGGGTACATACACATTCCCTCACTGCTGGAAGTCACGCACACGTCTTCCCGGCGGCCCACCAGCTTGCTCAGAGAACTCCAAGGAACATGCCGTGCCATACATTCGGGGAGTAAAGTAATGACTCTAGAGACGTTGTGAATAGCTACGTTACAATAAAATTCTGTATCAATAACTATAAAAACCTTCTTGGTTAGCCGATACTTTAAGCCCTTGTTTACTTGATTTTTCTCAAAACTTGGATGCAACAAGTTTCGGAGTTTGTAAGAGACGAAATAGAAAATGAATTTTATGCGGGAGTTACAAATAAAGCTTTTTGTTTGCCCATTGTCGGAACTTTACTTTTTGGCTTCTGAAAGGAAAGTTTGTTGTGGAAAGTATTTTCTTTTGTTTTTAACTCTGTGTATTATAAGATATTTATCTCTGTATAATCAATCCTTACATAACAAGTTATATTAACAATTTTTTTTTGTTATTAACTGTTTATTGTTCTAATGTAATTAATGTTTAGTAAAAATTAATTGTTATTAAATCTGTATTTCGCGTTATAAAAATATATGTAACGTGCTTCTATTTAAATCAACAATACAAGTACATTTTACAATTAGAATGCAATTAAAAATACATTAACTTTTGGTAAACAAAGGTTAAGCAAAAGAGTTCATTTTTAAGAGAAAATCCAGTTACGACAAAATCATTTTAAAACAAAGTACGAATTAATTCGAAAATGTAAAATTTAATCCCCTTCAAAAGAATTTAAAATTGAATGCGAAAATTTAAAACTTTGACGCGTCTCATAAATAAAACGCTCGGTATCTGTGTGCTGTACACAAAAAAGCATCTGGTTCTCGCCTACAACGAGAAATTTATTTCTATAATAAAATCCGAGGGAAATTCGATGATAAAAATATAAAGGGCGATTAAAGGAAAGAGGGAAACAAAGAAATTTTAATTATATTGAAAGTATAGATTAAAGTGGACCAACATTTACGTGCACCAAAATGGGATCCTACTTTTTGAAATTTGTTACCAAAACATTGGTTTTACGCAGTTGTTATGAAAATTCAAATATTTGAACGTATTTACAGGGTATATAAAATTATACACGTGTTGTACTATGCGTCCGCTGGAAGTTATGGAATAACTAGCCCATGTCAGTTATGACTGATGCGGTGATTAACTTATCTAATGAAACGTCCAAACTATAAATAGATCGATGTGTTTACATTTATCATATACGTAGTTTCAGGCATGCCTCCTAGAACTAGGACTGACGTGATTCTATGGACATTTCATTTCGTGTATGAACGCTCGTAATAGAATACTGAACATCTCATACGAGAAATTTCGAGATAGCAAACATAGAGAAATAAATAATAGGATTTTGTATTATCCAGTGATTTCCTACCATGAAGTTGGTGCTGCTGGATTTGTTTAATATACTAAAGGGTATATGGATATAACGTTTTCAAACACAATTTGTAACACTGAAGTAATTAGAAGTATGTATAATGTGGTAACCAGGCATTGCTTTGTTGTTAATCTGTGCCTCTAGTCACAGTAAATATTTTGTAAATGTTTTCAATCCGACAAACTACACGTGAGAAAAAAACAAATAAGAAATTATAATCAATGTTATATTATCCCTAACTGTTTCCTAGTAAAATTTAATTTATATATTTTTTTTAATAAAATCAGTTTTGTGATTAAGATTTTTGTATTTATAACTTTAGAGATATTTTAACGGTAGTTAGAAAAAAGTTGTCAAAACTACATAGGAAAGTTATATGTCTACACATTTGGCGGATGCATACTAATACAACTTTCGTTACATATTATGAATGTAATTTATAGATGTTAAAATTTACCGGAGAGTCATTCTCGCATATCTTTGATCTTGTGCATGCTCAAGAGCTATTGTCATTGAAAGAGGGCTACAAGTTTAAAATTAGGAAGAATGGTAGAAAAATCATTGAAAGTTACAGGGTAATTAATTTTATTATAATCTGACCGCAGTTCAATCAATCAGAAATATCAATCGAAATAACACCTGATGGCTATTGAATAAATTAATGAGGTAAAGCTACCCTCATAATAGAAATAACAACGGATTCTGGATGAAATGCAGCCGTGGCGCTCTTACCAGCTCCCAATTAGCCCAAGGCCTTAATTGGCATTAGCATCGGCATGGATTAGCAACCCGCGGCTCCGTTGTCGCGTTCCCGCTGGTGTTGTGTCAGATATGTCCACGTATTATTAATACAAACCCTCTCTTGTTGCATCAGGACACTATTCGACTATTTGCAGCATTGATTTAATATCGGTAAATGGTTCAGATTTACTGTTTGATGCCAGAGCTGGAGCACTTGTACTCATGATAAATGGGGCCGTACGGTTTCTGCGCTTGACGTGTCGATTTAATAAGAAATATACATTGATTTGTGGCTAGATTTCCTGTTTTTATAGCCCTTGAAATGATCTACTTGTTAACACATCTAACCATGTTGTATGATGGATAGAAAATTTTTTGTTATCATTTTATTTTGACTAGTACGAAAATTGTAATCTACGAAAGGGATACTTATTACTCATTATTTCTAGGTATCTACTTTCTATTTTTTTCTTATATTTGTGAAAACGTAAAAGCATTACATGAACAAATAACATTATCCAACACATTTATCCCCAAATAATATGAAAACTTGAATTGGGAAAGACAGAACTTAAGAAAGTGAAAACATTTCTTCCGCAAAAAATATACCTACGGTTTTCGCTAAGAGATGAATTCTGTCAAGACTGTAAGCCTTTCGGATGAACTTTTCCGACAAACTGAAGTTTTCCTGGGATCAAAGAAACCCTCAGCAAACATTAACCTTCCGTTGTCTGTAAATGTTGAGACGTTCCTTCAACTTTTTTAGCGTTAGTATATTAAGATTAAATATTGATTTTCTCCCACAGTAGGTTTTCTTACAAACAATATTACTGTCGGAGTTATAATTGTGTATTATATTGAAGAGTTATTTAAATTCCAGTTGGTTATAAGGAAATTTATATTGGATTTTTGAGGTGTTTTAGTTAAATGCTTTACGCTTAAATTTGCTCTAAATTATACGCTGGCTACGTTTTACAGTAACCAAAATTTTATGGATTATATTAAAGTAAAATTTTTGAATCGTAAAACTGTGTTCTTCTAAAAAAAGCATTTCAATTTTTTTTAAATGGAGTGCAGTTGTATATTATAATTAATAATGTATACAGTTAACACGGAGAATTTTGTTTATTGTAGGTCTGCGAGGTGTATATGTAATATAATTAACGTAAACAGAAACCTACGGGCAGGGCTAGCCAGGGGTGTGTTGAATTGTCAAACCATTCTAAGCTTGATCAACATACAGACACATGTATGTATATATGCTAATATATTTTATTTATTAAAGTCCTCGAATAATCAATTGAAACATGAATATGTATTAGGCATTTTGTAAGGTTTTATAAAGGTATGTTATTTAAGTAATTCTATAGCCCTATGTGCTCTCAACTCCCAGACAACATAATATAGTGTATTTTATCCATGAATGCATAATATTTGGTAGCATGCAATAATTATCTATTTTGTACATTAAAACTGCACATTTGAAGCCGTTTTAGTATATGATTCCATAAAAAAACGATAAGCCAGTAGATTTATTGTGTGATTTGAGCATGCGTTGTGTTTTCAAACTATTTAAAGTACATATCTAATAAATATCTATTATATATAACTTGTTAATTTTTCAGAGTGGTACATTAGACTATTAATTTCTGTGCGCATTTTCAAAATATTTAAATGACATACCCACGAAACGGAAGAAAATAAATGTGATCTTGAGCAAATTGCAGCCTTTCTTCAACAATTTTTATTTCGATATATCAGCCAAATACAAATTTCTTCTTAAAATTCCCCTCCTATCGGAGATTGGAAAATATCAGTTTTGTAGGTATCTTGTTGACTGCTGATTTGACTAGCTCGGCGGATATGCATCCAAACCAGTCCCTCGGGTTCGAAAGTTTCTATATTCCTCTTCTTCCAACCGATCTTTTGCTTTTCATTTTTCCTTAGATTATATGTTTCAGGATATTTTGTCTCTTTATGATCAACTTATCCAAGTTTATATATGTATCATGGTAACCCTAAATGAAAAACAACACTCAATTAGGAATTCAATCGAGTTCGTAAAAAAACTAAAGCGACAAACAATCAGACCGTATTAACGTTGGATAAGACATCTCTATATCAACTTTATAGAATTAGTATGCGCAGTTAAAAGGGGAAAATGGGCGTAGTTATTAAGAGAAAAAAATCTCAATATCGAGAAATTTTTTTAGGGAGTGCATTTTTTTTAATACTTGCTACTGGCAAACAGGGCACTTCATTGTCAGCAGCAGTTGTTATTCCCATGGCCCTTTTTCGGACGTTCGATTAATACATAATATAGAGAATACAATCTCTACAGACCGGTAAAAGAAAGAAACAGTTCGACCTACAAACATTGTCGCAGCAACTATACATTCTCACAAAAAATTGCACGATAAATAGGGTCTCATTATCATGGTCTCAATACTCAATACTAAAATGAAGAAACCAAACCAACGATTGAATCGTTAACCATCAAAAAGAAACCAAACAGAATTAAAATTTGCAATCGCAACAATATGTTTTTCGAGCAAAGTCGGCACTAAAAAAATTTTAATGTTTCTGAACGAACGAGTGGAGTTTCATTTTACATCTGAAGCCAAAAGTTTTTGTCGTCCATTTGAGACTTACATTTACAGCTTACATACAAACGATTAAGCAATTGAAAATGAGAATCCGTATTTTATATTACATAAAACTCACATTTAGCTCTAATCATTAAGTAGCATCAGCAGATGTGTGTTTCCAATATGTCGTCGAATGATCGTATCCAGTGGTCTATGAGAGGTTTGTAACCCTATATTGACGACAAATTCAGTGTTCGCAGACCATATGTACTTCTTATTCTTGTTCAATTTCTGCACATCCTTTCTTTATGTAATAATATTAAATATTGTTTATTTCTGTTTATAATAACGTCGTAAAAGTGTAAACAACAAATCATTGCTGTCTAAAAATTATAGTTTTATAGAGTTGGTATAGTTTATTTTAAAAGCGAATAGAACATAAAACACTAGAAAAAATGCGAAATTCAACGAAAAGTTGGAAGTCCGACATAAAATATAACACCCTTGCTTGTTTTTTTCATTTTTTACATAAATTGAGCATATCAACTCACGGTTTTTTCTGTCATTGGGAAGCTTGCTTGGACGGATCTTATCTCTAGGCTCCTAGTTAACAGTTTTTATAACTGTCAAAGAAAATTATCTCAATAAGAATGGTTGTGTACAGTTCTAGTTGCTAGAAAAAAACAATTGTCAACTATTCCAAAAAACGAGTGGAACACAAAAGTGCAATCATCGCGGAGAATACTTCCATCTTTATATGCAAAACTTAAAAGACAACCTACGTATGTTAAAGCGTTGCATAGGCAAATAGGTAGCGATATAATTATAAACGTACAACCGATGTTTTTAAATTAAACGAGAGTAAAGAATAATAAGTTTATCGTAATAAATAGTAATACCTTAGGAATTTGATTTGGAATAAAAGCTTTATT
>JAUIMW010002281.1:0-10952 GCA_033557785.1 Enochrus cinctus | reverse complement strand
TTCAAGAAATTCCCTTTCATAAAATACACCACAACTAAAATAACTTAAGAAATTTGCAGTTAGTTTTGATGTATAATAGTTTTACCTAACGAAATTAAATTTGTTTCTTTTAATCACCAAACTTTCTGAAAAAGGATACGTTTAAATTATTGTCGACCACAAGATAACAATTTACAAAAATACAAATACAAAAATGTTTTAATCCAAATTCACAAGAAATATTATTTATCACCTAAATAAATTTAAAAATTACATTGAAAAGTAGAAATAAAAAAAAATTAAGCACATTTTGTGTTTTTCACAGCATCTTTGACTTTAGTAATCCACACTCTAAAGTTGGTTTTGGTGAAATCTATATTGCCATACATGCCTATCGGCATGTTATTTGTCAAAAGCACTATTTTATCATCAGCAATCTTAATATCACAAGGGTAGATCATTCGTTCATTATCTCTTTGTAAAACGACGAAATTTTCGTTTCTGAACTGCTTATTGGTATTCCAGCAACCCAAAGCGTTTTGGTTTACAAGACCCCAGAAAAATATTCCAGTTGGCTGGTGGATTGCAGAAGCTGATGTTTGGGCACCTTCTCCTCTATCGCCCAAGAACTATAAACGAGAATAAATAAATCACTGTTCATAGTTTTATTATTATATCCATAATGTACCTGAAAATCTTTTCCATGGTAGGACCTTGTCGCTAAAGTTTTGTCTTTGATAATTTTAGTGCTGACTCTGTACATGTTTGTACCTGCCATGGAATGAAAATAAAGAATTCTGTGTCCATCTCCTTGAACTTCTGATAATCCCGCGCTGAATACTCCATCGTTCCACTGAAAATTGTATCCACCAATAAAAAATTCTCCTTTTAGAGGTTCCAAGTAAAAGTAGTTATGATTTACTCGCCACGCGTCATTTTGTTTCAAGCTGTAAACAACCAATCCATAACCTATCCAATCTTGCATGTATGCGTATGCATCGTCACAATTGTTTTTGGTGACGTCTACGACAAGGTTAGCCAATTGGGTATTATATTTATATGCACCGTTAGGAAATTCAAATCTTTTAAGTATTTTGTCGGTATTCAAATCGATTATTACTAGGGCTGGCGGTTGCACTTGAGTGTTGTTTTCTAAAAACATCAAAATAACAAAATTAAAAATATTAGAATAAATAACTTGCCAGGATTTTCTATATCTCCGCCATCAACCATCCACGCTCTGTCACAAGGATCTATAGCGATTCTGTAAACAGATACAATTCTATCGGCGCCGTTATAATCCAAACTGTTGACTTCCCAATTTGGATAAGGAATAAGTGGCACATTGTGTCGTTGAGGGTTGTTCATGTCAACGTAGTTTAAAGTTGAAGGTATTCCGTTTCCTCTTCTGGGAACTGTTATAAATAATTTGTTTTTCCACAAGTTTGCTCCCATTGGAATGTTATTTTCTAGAAAGGAAAAAATTGTTTAAGGAATTACAGTAGTAAATTTAATTTAATATTACCTAATATATAGTTTACATTTTGTGGCACATTTTCTTCACCATTAGGTTTAGAACCAGGAAAAACTAATACTGATGGAGTCGTTGTGGGTCTACCTCCTTGGTAACCGTACCCGAACCGAGATTGCGTTGCTGATGGCCAAACATAACTGATTTTGGTCCACGTAAATTCTTCCTTTAGGCGATCGCCTCCTTGGCAGACGAAGAAGTGTAGCTGATAATAAAATATCAGTAACGAAATTATGGAATTCATTCTGGCAATTAAAAAACTTTTCTAAGCGTTTGACCGCGATTTTTATTCATACATTAGTGATACCGAAATAACCACAGAATAAATATCCTTGATAACTTTAATCTAAGTTTTTAGAATGAAGACTATCTATTATTACCTTATATGAACGTGATTTGAGAGGTTGAGGTTCAGAGTTTAAAAGTCATATATGAAGTTTGTTTTTAAATATTGTTATTTACAAAAACATCGCTATGATTTAAAATTAGTAGTTTGTAGTTTTAGGTTTCTTTTAAAATTAGGAAATTTTGGACGAATTTTATCTACAAAAGAAGATTAGACACTATACCGCAAGGCCACATCCTTAAAAATTCCTTGTATGTAATCAAAACTAACTCCAAGGCCAAGGTCTAGCAAAATATTTCATCGAATATTTTGTTTTAATAATTTTTTTTTATTTTATTGGTGTAACGAATAATGACGTGCCAAGACTTTGAGAACTACACCTTATTGGCTGAATGGTAAGATTAAAATGTGTAACTGTGATGACTGGCAACGTCAAGAATTCGTGAAGTGAAGTTGGAAGAAAGGGCCGTAACGCAACTAGAAGATAACAAGAAAAGGGATCAACCAAAGAAGGGGGTAAAGTGTGGGCATGTAAAAGCCAAATGTCCGGAAAATAAAGAGCGCTACGAAAGTGGGCAAAACAGGAAAACTAATTCCTGCTAACAAGAAGGGGCCTACGTTGGTGGGTGATGGGAAGTGCCCCACTATTGCTAGGCAATAGCATCAAGATAATAATCTACTTATCGATGGAAGTATTGGAAGTAGTGCATGCATGTTACAATCGATACCTGAGCAAACGTTTCTGTTATCAGGCCAAACTTGGAGGAACGGTCCAGAATCCAGTCAATTCCGAAATTTAATTTAAAGACAGTCACTGGAAAAAATGTTAAGGTTAAAGGAAAAACGAAGATTACTATGACCTTGGGATACTGGTCGGTGAAACACGCCATGAATGTTGCATCTGTAGAAGATCAAATTATCATAGGGAATGATTTTGTGATGGGCTATGGCACGAAGATAAACTTGGATTCTGGAGTCCTTAAACTTGAACTTGAAATGAAGAGATAAGTCTGGCGTTTCCTATGAATCATTCTAGCGCACGCCTAATTCTTACAGATGACGTCCAAATATTATTATTATAACTGAACTTGTCAACAGAACAGATTCATGGGGTTTGTGGAGTCAGACGAAGAAAGAGGCTTAGATAAAGAAAGTTTTTTGGGAAGATCATTTGTTAAGTTATCCAAGTCTATACCAGTACGTGTCATGAATTCCAATAATTTTCCACTATTAGGAGAAACTTCCAGAACAAGTTCAGAAACTTCTAGATGATGCTATAGACAATCTTTCTACTGACCAACAAGCTGAAATGGCAACGATATTGGGAGATTTCTATGACATATTTACAGCTATAGAGATTTTTCAACATAGAAGCGATACTGGAAATGCTACGCTTATTCGTCAACAGCCCAGATGACTCCCTTTACCGAAACTTCTAAAGAAGTTGCACGAAGAAGGACTGATAAAGCTTCCAATAGTCCGTGGGCTTCTCCTGCGCCGTTGATTCGAAAGAAAGATGGAATCTGATTTTGCGTCAACTATCGAAGGTTAAACGATGTCACGAAAAAGGGCTCGCATCGAAAGGACTTTTGAAGAGCACCCCGGAAACCTGAGGGAGATCTTCGAAAGATTTAGAAGTGCCCATCTGAAACTGAGCCTAAAGAAATGTCACATCTTTAAAAAGGAAGTGAATTATTTGGGACATGTATTTTCCAAAGAAGAAATCTCTGCAGATCCAGAAAAAATAAAATTGACCAGTATCTTAAGACAAACACGAAATAAGAAGCTTTCTTAGATTTTTATACCCGGGTTCTCGACAATTGCGAAACCTTTGCACAGATTGATTGAGGATGGTGTGAAGTACGATTGTACGGAAGATACTATTCGCAGTGATAAAGACTCTGAAACATTTCCATAAATATCTCTATGGGCGATAATTTCTACTGCGAAATGATCACGCGGCTCTTAAATGGCTACTCCACTTCAAACATACATCAAAACGCCAATGCTATGTCAAGAAAACCAACTTGTAGTCAAAAAGACTATCGAGAAAATTTGGCAAAGGTTCTACAGACATAAGGATTAACAAGGGAATAGTTTCAAACTTTAGATAGAGAGAGAGAGAAAGTTTCATGGCTGAATCGGTAATTAATCATCAAAAATAGCAAGCAGCAATTATGTTATTTTGGGAAGAAAGAAAAGTATTTTCATAAACCTACCTATGAGAACCTTTGAGATGAAATTTTCAAGAGCTCGCAAATCAAGGTCACCGTTATCACAAGAAACGGGACATCAGTAAGAACGTGATCGTCACATTCTACTATAATGCAGAATGTAAAAAAGGAGACAGTTGTAGATATCGCCATGCACCAAGTGCCCGAGGAAAGAAAGAGATCTACAACCAATGGATAAATGGAACATGTCAAGGAGATTGTCAAATGAGGTATTTTATCAATACGAAGAACCACTCGGATATACCTTGCTACTGGAAGCAGAAATCCGCATGCAAAAAGCCTCACTGTCCATTTAATAATGCGGATCGTTGGAGTACTGCTCAGGACGATCAGTTTTAAGAGAGGGGCAGTGTTGCGAAAGCGAGCATATAGAACTTTCAAAATGCAAAGATTCCAAACGCTTGAGAAAGAAACACACTAGAAACAGCTCGAAGGTTCTGGAATGACGGTTCTCGCATATATAAGGAGGATCAGTCTGACAGTCAGTTTGGATCACGAGCGCAAGCGCAATAATACATTGTTGCGTAGGGTTTCCATCGGGTTCGAGGTTGATTAGGTACCGTTGAGATCTGAAATTTTGGAACAAAACAGCTCCTTAATTTCACAACCCTTTAATTAACCAAATTACTCGCTTGCTTAGATGACAGGATCCGGCTAGCAGCGGAAACGTAACAACATATGACTTTTAGTTGTAAAGTAATTTGTGCAAACTAAGTGAACAAACACTTGTTTTACTACAAACTTTCCCATAGACTTTAAACGGTTAGAAATTGATTGCTTTGCAACATTTAACATTGCTGCCATTTCCTTTTGGCTCAAAGTATCATTTTTATATTGGATTGCTCATCAAAATCATTTCTCTGAACTGTTGAAACCACCCTTGTATGTTGCTTTTGATAGAGCATGATCACCATATGCCTGGACAAGCATTCGATGCGACTCTGCCCCACTTTTCTTCAACTGAAAACAAAAAAATTTATGCTATCCGCAAAACATCATTTTGTGGTATAAAATTCGACATTTTCAACGCGATGAAAAAATATGATGTTTGTTCAATGACTTGATGTATATTAAATATGTTTAACAGATGTCATACCAACCAAACAAAAAAAATAGGGATCGTTCACAACGAATGTTCCCTATCGACACATTTGTATCTTAACGCTCACTTCATACGGGTAAACCTGGTATTTTACTTTAAATTTGGTTAATTATTTGGCGCAATGAAGTGCATGACCTTCAGTTTTGACAGATTAAAAAAATGTCAAAAAAGAAATTCCGTCTACGTGATAAAGGTCTTATTCTACTTCTTCTTTTATGTATGAAAAGAACTTTATCTAGAAAATTCGTTACATAAAGTTATATGAATTTGTATATTCAATTTGAAATAGCGATTTAATTCAACCTATACGCAAGAAAAAAAGGCGTATTTTAAAGCAATAAAACGTGATTTGTACTAACATTACTTAAAAAAAAATAGTTTTGTACTTTATTATTTTTTTATCTAATAATACTAAATGTTTTTTATTTATGCTTGTAAATAACGATCTATCAAGGTAAATTAAACAAATATTAAAAAATTATCTAAAAATTAATTTAAAAAGTCAAAAATCTAATAAAATGAGAAAATTTCCAGGCTTTCAATCACGGTCGTGACCTTAATCAGGAGATATATAATAAATGTAAAATATTTTTTAAATGTAAATAAGAAATAACTAGATTAAATATTATATACAGTGTCGTATTTATTAAGATGGTTTGTTTTTGTTTTTAAAAAGGTAAAAAATTGATTAGCTTTATTATTATATGTGAAAGCTACATGTAAGTTATGTTTTTTTAAAGTTTTTTTTAAGTATTTTACTTTTTTGTTTGTGCATGGTAATTAAATCAATTCTTTATTCCTGTTATGTCCTAAAGGTTTTTAATTATTATAATGTAAGTGTACTCGTTTCTTGATTGAATTTTTAATGATGTTTAATGGGCAAATTTTACTTAAAAATGCAGCTTTAATTTAAAAAAAATTTTTTTTTCTAAATTCAATATCTGAAATTTGTAAACATTTATCTATAGGAGATGTTATTTAGAATGTTAATTTTTTGTGAGATGCAGTGGTTAAAGTCAGCTGTGAGTGTTTTTTTGGTACCAATTGATTTTTATTTGGTTATTGTTGTTATGTTTTATGTTTTATGTTGTTCCATCTTTTATGTATAATTTGAATTGCAAGTTTAGTTAGAATGTTAGTGTAAAGTGACGTAACATCTAGTGATAATAAAATATTGTTTTGTGTAATTGTTAATTGTTTTATTTTATTTTTTAAATCTAAAGAATTTTTAATATAAAATTGTTTTTTCCTACAACATTTGATAAAATTTTTGATAAAAATATTGATAAGTTAAACTCCTCTTATTTTGGACAATCATCACATTATTAAGAAATAGAATAAACCGACATAAAAATGATGTTAGACATAACAATAACAACAAAGGTTTAAGCACACATGCACACGAAAATCAACACATATTTGACTCAATAAAAAAACTAAATAGTGAAATGTTACACATTAAAATAAACTTAAATGTTAGTTGTAATCTTAAAAAAGATACACAACATTTGGCTTACAGTTATTACAATTTAATAAAACATATAAAGTAGGCACACTGTCATATATAAAAAAAATTAACTTTTTTAATCTAGTTGTTTCTTATTTACATTTAATTTTATTAGATTTTTGACTTTTTTAATTATTTGTTAGATAATTATAAGCTTTTTATTATTTCAAATATTATAGTTTTTAGAATAGGTCCAAAGCATCAAGCAGAACTGTAGAAAACATGAGAATTTATTAATAAATGAAAGGTGTAGTACTATTATTATGGAAGTAAGCACAACTACAAGAAGGCACATTTTAATATTACATATATTTTTTATTTAGATTAATTTTCAACCTCTAGAAAATAGGAAAATTAGCATTAAATTTGAATTTTTGTCAAAACGTTAAATAAAAATGACAATATTATTTTAAATCCTGACGAAGATTAGGTTGCAAATTCAACCAAATATAGTAAAGTATTGGGTTTGTACAAGTAAAATTAATTTAATTTTTTTATATTAACAGTTATGTGTAATTAAAGAAATAGCAGAATGTAATGCAAACACAAATTAAATAAAAAAAGATGTTTATTGTTTTAAGAATCCTGACAATATCACCAAAAATTTAGGCACATTTGGTATTTTTCACAGCTTCATGGACATTGGTTATCCAAACTCTAAAATTGGTTTTGGTGTAATCTAATTTACCGTATAAGAATACCGGCATTTTATTTGTCAGCAATACTACGTTGTCACCAGCAATTTTAACATCACATGGGTAGATCATTCGTTCACTATCTTTTTGCAAGACAACGAAGTTATCTCTACGGAACGATTTTTTGGTATTCCAGCAGCCCAACGCATTTTGGTTAACAAGACCTAAGAAAAATATTCCAGTTTTCTGGTGTAAAGCAGATGCGGATGTTTGTGCACCTTCTTCTCTGTCGCCCAAGAACTAAATAAAAAATAAATAAATAAGCAAGAAACTGTTCGTGTTTTTATAAGTAACGAACCTGGAAATCTTTTCCATGGTAAGATCTCGTGGCTAAAGCTCTGTCTTTAAGAATTCTTGTGCTAACACTGTAAATGTTCGTGCCAGCCATGGAGTGGAAATAAAGTGTTCTGTGGCCATTTTTCTGGACTTCTGATAATCCCGCGCTGAAGATGCCATCGTTCCACTGGAAGTTAAATCCTCCTACTAAGAATTCTCCCCTCAAAGGCTCCAAGAAAAAGTAGTTGTGATTTATTCTCCATGCGTCATTTTCTTTTAAACTGTAAACAACTAATCCATAACCTGCCAAGTCTGGCATATAAGCATACGCGTCGTCACAAGTATTTTTGGTGACGTCGACGACGAGGTTAGCCAATTGGGTATTAGGCTTAAAAGTACTTGTGGGAAATTCAAACCTTTTGATTATTTTATCGGTATTCAAATCGATTATAAGTAGGGCTGCAGGCTGTACTTGAGTGCTGTTTCCTAAAAAATACATTATTATTCAAATTACAATTAAATAAAACCATTAAACATGATATAATTAATAAAGGTATATCTTTGATATTTATAAAAAGGTGTTAGATCACGATTATTTACTTATATTGTTTGTTAAAAATTTGCATATTAAAAACCGCTTATAAAATATGACTATGCTAATTAGGAGAGACGGAATTTCTGCAGCAGAGTGCATAGTAAATAACAAAATACATGATAACCTTCTAAGAATGAAAAACAATCGGGCAATATATTAGAACATATAGCTTACCAGGAATTTCTATAAGTCCGCCATCGACCATCCACGCTCTGTCGCAGGGGTCTATAGCAATCCTGTAAACAGAAACAATTCTATCGGCGCCTTCGTAATCTAAACGGTTGACTTCCCAATTTGGGTACGGAATGAGAGGTACATTGTGGCGTTGAGGATTGTTCATATCGACGTAGTTTAGTGATGATGGCACTCCATCTCTTCTTCTGGGAACTGTTACGAATAATTTGTTTTTCCAAATGTTTGCTCCCATTGGAATGTTATTTTCTGAAAAATATTTACATGTACAAGATTTTAACTGTAATATAAGCTAGGACATATTATCCTAATAAAAATTCTGTCAAATTACATATCACACTAATTATATTATAATCCTAAGCAGAACAGACAATTTACATAATTAAAAATGAATGTTTGTGTTTTTTATAAATTTCGTCAACATGGAACAAGAGTCTAGAAAATCTTTGAAGCACCCAAGATGTTACGTTTACTTAAAAAGTATGCCAAATTTTCCAAGTCTGATTTTGAACGAATTGAGTTGTAGTTTTTTTAAGTGCAGTTGTAAAAGCCTGATCTTTTGGTTTGCTTTGTGTATCACATGCTTGCAAAATATTTCGAAGCATTAGTTCTTGCAATGACCATGCTTCTTCTTCGGCAATTGCAATTTATTCAGATTTTTTTTCTTTTATTCCATTTTTAGAATAGACATAATCTGAATTGGTAGATTGACGAAGTGCACCGGAATTTAAAAAAGTATGTAAACTGATATGGGTTTTATTTCGTCTTTCTAAAATTCGATTCCTTAACAAAATATACATTTTCTGTCCAAGATTGGTTTCTTTTCAAAATTTGAAGAGAAATTTCTGAAATGGTTTTTGAAGTTTCTGGGCGAAATTTAAAATAATTATTCGAGTCAAAGAAAATTTTGTTGATGAAGAAAGATACCCCGTACACAAGATCTCTAAATTCTTGATTTATTGTTTTAATATTAATTTTATGTTTAGTGTTTAAATGATTTCCCAATGCCACTTGCCACCGCAACATTTTTGAAAAAATGGAAAAATTATTGTCGTTATGGGCAGATGATTTAAACCAGAAAAACATTTCTTTGAACAAGGCTGTTATAACTGAGGAAGCAACGACAATTTTTGAAGATCTTAAAAAGGCAGAGGCAAGCGAAGTAACATTTTTGGGAAGCAAGAGTAAGTATTGTAGTGATCACCTGATCTCATTTTTAATGTCGACGAAACTGGGCTTTACTGGAAAAAAAACGTTTAAAGCTGAGATTGGTACACAAATGATTTTTGTCCAATCGTACTTCGCTTTTGCAAAGAAAATAATTTACCACCCAAGGTAAGTCTTCTCTTAGATAAAGTCTCTGGACATCCTCCAAACCATGCATCCAAATACAACATCACTTTTGCAACCAATGGATCAGGGAGTTATTGCAACTGTTAAATACTATTACTTCCGCACCACCATAATAGAAATTGGGAGAGTCTTAGACTCTATAGAAAAAATAATTAAAGGCATTTACAGCATCAAGGCAGCTTGGGACGAAGTGTCTGCAAAGTGATTAAATGTAATATGGCGTAAACTTTATACACGATTTCGAAGAATTAGAGCATGTGGAGAATGTTGTTGAAGACGTTAGCAGGCTTACGCTAGAGGTAAGATTAGACAATGTGACAGCTGAAGAGTCATGATCAGTCGTTCTCCAACGAAGAATTAGAAGAATTAACCAGCGAATTAAGTTCATTCAGAAGAGGAGAACGATAACGAAGAACTTCTAAGATATTCACATAATACAATAATGATACCTCATTACATATTTTTCACATAAAAAGCCCTTAACTTGTTTGTCATGTTCGATGAAAAAACATCAAAACGTCAATTAAAATGTATCTGTATTCAATCAGTTTTACTCTGTTCACCAATTCAGTTGTTCATACCAGGCAATAAACATTAAATCTTTAATAATGATATTCTTGGAAGGCCTACTGGATGGAGAAGGCGTCTCAATTTATTTAAAGTGGGTAGGGCAGCTGCACTATTGCAAGAAGATTGTTCGCAGAGATATGTAGCCCACCTGCTTGAAACAAGTCAACCTAGTATTCGACGAGTGTGCAATAGATTTCAGAACTTTGGTGTTACTAGTAGAAGACCGTACACACCATGCAAGAGAATAAAAAATAAAAAATGTTTTTTATTATTTTTAATCTAAAAACCTTCAAACAGGTGTGTAAGGGATACAATTTTTTAACTCATATACTTTTATATCAAAAAATTAATCAAAAACCTGAAGGGCACAAGAATAATCGTGAGAGAAGACTTGACAAGAAAGCGGTTGAAGCTGATGGACAGTGTACGAGCGGGACTCGGTTTGAGCTACAGAGAAGTCTGGTCCATGGACGGTGGGATTTGTGCAAGACACATTGGAGAGGTACGAAGATTCGAAACGGAGGGGAACCTGAATAAATATCTGAAAAGTCTGCACAGAGAGAATGAGCCCA
>JAUIMW010002280.1:0-10953 GCA_033557785.1 Enochrus cinctus | reverse complement strand
AAGAACTTTTTTAATGCTAAATATTTCGGTTTTTATTTGAAACCTTCTTCAGTAGCTATCAAATTGTTCTTAATGTAGGTCACCAAACAGGGAAAAGACAATTAAGGACATTACAATTAGAGTGTCTCATATCGCAAGTGTGATTATTATTTTTCGAAAGAGTACAGGAAACAAAACAAATGAAACAGGTTACATTTTTGCGCGGTTTTCACCTGTTTTGCTTCCTGCACTCTTTCGAAAAATAATAATCGCACTTGCGATACAAGACACTCTAATTGTAATGTCCTTAATTGCCTTTTCGCTGTTTAGTGACCTACATTAAGAACAGTTTGATAGCTACTGAAGAAGGTTTCAAATTAAAACCGAAATATTTAACATTAAAAAAGTTCTTCTTATTGAAGTACCTGCCCTTCTGGAATATCACCAACCTAATTTTTTTTTGTTTTCCTTAAAAAATGAGCTACATGTATCTGTAATAACCTAAGAAATCCCTGGGTGTCTGATAATAGTAAAATAAATCCATGTCTCTTCCAATTTGAAAGTTTTATACGTCCATGGTATATTCTTATCTCTTCGTGCACTACTTTATCGACTGATTTATCGTATGTCGCGAAGTCGCTTTTGCGGTTACAAATTCATTTAACGATATAATATTGCATTTATTCTACTAAATAATAACATGTCTAAACGGAGGATAGAAGTGATGGACCCTTTCATTAAAAAGAAAAGGTAAGCTATCAACTTATAACATGTAAAGTATTCGTTAAATATAGATGCTTGCTGTATATGAATGCATGCTTTCGAGCATGTTATTTTTTAACTATTTATAGGTAATTAATATTTTCAGGTTACTCGAAAACATTAATTGTTTATTAAAGTAATTTCTCAATTAACTGTTAAAAGTTTTAATAACCTGAGCTAATGGTAAATTAGCAAAATTTAATATTTTACAATATAATGCAATTGTCATGGTAAAGTAGGGGTTAGACTGTTAAATTAAATCCTCACATCAAATTTTATGTCATATGTGTATTGACATACATACGTTCAGAATCCTGAAACATTGGTGCATCAGAGCTCATAATTTTTGAGAGTTGTCTCGCCAGTTTACGTTGCCTGATTCGCCCACTAATTTTAGTTTACTGGTTATAAAAATCAGTAGTATCAACTGTTGCTTACTCTGAATGTGTTTCACATCACTTAATTTCATTAAAAACATTTAAAAAAATATATGTTTAATACTGTATGCCAAGTCAAGTTTCTACGCAGTATTATCATATTGCCACTAGTTAGTTGCTTCTGTACTAGCGATTTTAATAAGAATTGTTTATTATATTTGGAAGGATTAATTTGCTAAAATCTATAGTAGTATTCTGCTTTTCCCATATGATCCGTATCCCAGATGCAATACTTGCATGCATTGTTTTTGAGTTTCTATTTTAAAGTTTTAGAACGTTCGTAAGCAGCGCTAGATTCCAATTACTGCTTACTTCAAGCTCAAGAACATATACATGGCAGCTGTGAATCTGAATTCTGTTAAGATACTCAATCCACTGCACGCTTTTGTGGTTCCCTTGCACAGATCTTCTCCCAATTATATGACGTAGGCTCCGATTGAGCAAATTTTTGTTGTTGAATGTTATTGGATCAGTAGTCGTACATCCTTAGGTTGCCTTTAATCTATAATATGATTATGTCCCAAATGTTGAAGTAGTTTCAACAATAGTTTTTGATTTTATTTGGATTAAAATTGTAAAGTACGAACTGATTGCAATGTATTTGAAATTAATTGTACTAATTGTACAGTTCCTCTAACATACATAAAACATTGTTTATTATTAGGGATGGCATAAGTAAATGTTTTGCAATAACTGTCATTAGTCATTTTTAATATATACAATATTCATCGCTACGCAACCATTATTGTGAAAAATTGGTACAAGATATTTTATTAAAAATAGTTGCTCTAGCTAGCTGCACATGTTTCCCATCTCTCTGGCAATTTTTGAATGCCTGCCTAAAAGAATTTTTCAATTTTTATGGAAAACCAGTCATTGACCCAATGTCTTACATTTTTGTAAGAATCAAAGTGCTGGTCAATTAATGCATGACCCATTGATAAGTTGTAATTGGAAGGCACCAAGTCTGGTGAATGAGCCACATGTGGTAGTTGTTCCTAATCATGCTGCTGTATGGTGTCTTTGGCTGGTTTTCCACGGAGTGACGGTACAATATCGTCAAGGAAAATCAGCTTGTGCTACCTTGCGAGGTATTCTTGGTGTTTTTCAAAATTGCAGTGTTCAATTCGATCAATTGTTGTCAATAACGTTTCCTGTAACCTTTTCACCAGGTTTGAGCAACTTATACCAAATAATACCACACTGGTCCCAGGATACACAGAGCATTGTCTTCTGCCCAAAGCAATTTGGCCTTGCGGTGGGTGTGCTCGGCTGACCAGGACTGACATATGTTAATGGCATTGAAAATAGATCCATTACTAGTTCAAAGCATTGAACTACTATTGTAATTAGATGCATAATTTCTTATGAAGTGAAGTTTGTGAGGACAATTGAGCATGTTAAAACCTTTGCCGAGATAGGAAGAATGCCTTTCGGCCAGCAAACTAGTGTGCTTGCGAACAATTACATAAATAAAATTTTTACTTGGAAACACTCATAAAAGCACAAGAAGAAGCTTCGTCTGTTTCCCAAGTAAAGTCAGTACTAAAAAGATTTCCAAATGAAACACGTGTGGAGTCAATACAATTAATTTAGTTTATTGCCTGATTTTTTGCTAATTACTTGAAATTTATGTGTGTGTTATTGATTGCTTGAAAACCTAGATGGAAACACAGCTTATCTGTATGTTTTCTTCACCTTTTTATTATTATGTTTTTATTGAATTTTTAAATGGTGTTTAAAGGTTTAAACGTAACAGTTTTTGTTTTATTTAAAGTAATATTAGTTTTAAGTTCTTGTAACACATTATGTTGAATTAAATATATTTTTTAGGGAGGAAAGAGGTATCAGTACTACTTTGACAACTACACCAATAGTAAACACATCTATTAACCCTTTAACTGGGCTCCCCTACACTCCGAGATACAATTTATTGTTTCAAAAAAGAATCACACTTCCAGTATTTGAATATCGGGCTGATTTTATGAGATTATTAAACGAGCATCAATGCATTGTTTTGGTGGGCGAAACAGGTTCTGGAAAAACTACACAAATACCGCAATGGTGTGTAGAATATGCTAGATCTGTTGGAAATAAAGGTGTTTGCTGTACACAGCCAAGAAGAGTGGCTGCTATGTCAGTTGCTCAACGTGTGTCTGAAGAAATGGATGTAGCTTTAGGGCAAGAAGTTGGTTACAGTATTCGTTTTGAAGATTGTTCTTCAGCTAAGACAATATTAAAGTAAGCAGAATTATTATTATTTTATTTTTTTACGAATATCATTAATTTTCTAGGTATATGACAGATGGTATGTTACTAAGAGAAGGCATGAGTGATCCTATGTTAGAAGCTTATCAATGTATTCTTCTTGATGAAGCTCATGAGCGAACATTAGCAACAGATATTCTTATGGGCGTACTAAAAGAAGTTATTAAACAACGTTCTGACCTCAAGCTAGTTATTATGTCCGCTACTTTGGATGCTGGTAAATTTCAACAATATTTTGATAATGCACCTCTTATGAATGTACCTGGGCGAACTCATCCTGTAGAAATATTTTATACACCAGAGCCAGAGAGAGATTATTTAGAAGCAGCAATTAGAACTGTTATTCAAATACATATGTGTGAAGAAATAGCTGGAGATATTCTATTATTTTTGACAGGACAAGAAGAAATTGAAGTTGCCTGTAAAAGAATTAAAAGAGAGATTGACAACTTAGGACCAGAAGTTGGAGAACTGAAATGTATTCCACTTTATTCTACATTGCCCCCAAATCTTCAGCAAAGAATATTTGAAGACCCACCCCCAAACAAAGCCAATGGTGCAATTGGACGCAAAGTCGTTGTGTCAACTAATATTGCTGAAACATCACTTACAATAGATGGTGTAGTTTTTGTAATAGATCCTGGTTTTGCTAAACAAAAAGTCTATAATCCACGAATTAGAGTAGAGTCTCTTCTTGTATCCCCAATTAGCAAAGCTTCGGCGCAACAAAGGGCTGGAAGAGCCGGTCGTACCAAACCAGGAAAATGTTTTAGGCTTTATACAGAAAAAGCTTATAAACATGAAATGCAAGACAACACATATCCAGAAATATTGAGATCTAATTTAGGCTCAGTAGTTCTTCAGTTAAAAAAATTGGGAATTGACGACTTAGTTCATTTTGATTTTATGGACCCACCTGCACCAGAGACTTTAATGAGGGCACTTGAATTACTGAATTATCTGGCTGCTTTAGATGATGATGGAAATTTAACTGATCTAGGAGCTGTTATGGCAGAATTTCCCTTAGATCCTCAGCTTGCAAAAATGTTGATTGCCAGTTGTAACCATAACTGCTCTAATGAAATCTTGTCTATTACTGCTATGTTGTCAGGTATATATTTTTTTTAATATTAAATAACATAAGAATTATAGGGAATATATATTATCAAATGCACAATTTTACTAAATTAGGGTTATCGATTTTTAAATATTTTTCAATGATCGTAACAAACTTAAAACATCGATTACCTAAACCACTCATCTAGTTAATTTAAACCATTGGTTCAGAGCATCGATTTTTCACATTCTATACTGAAAAATTTATTATCTTAGTATAATGTAAGGTTATTGTCGATTTCCTTCTATGATTTTTGGTTTTAAATGTATAAATAATTAATATAACATTAAGTAACATTTGTTGATTTGATAAAATCTGCTGCGGTATGATCCTCTTCGATACTGACAAACTTTGTTCCAAAAACGTTTGTTACCTTAATAAGTGTGACTTAATCACTGATATAAGTAATCAGTATTTAAACGTATTTGGAAAAAATGTCAATTTTGTGCTTATAACACAAAGTTTGCATACAGTCGAATTTTTACTATTTAATGTTCACGTCATTGATTTGATCCGACTATCTTTGTTTATTCCATTCCAAACGTAAATGTAAGTTGGTCGAAAAAAAAAAAAATCAAATTAGCAAATAATGTATGCTAACATAAAAAGTACCTTCATTCTGATGTCTTAAGATAATATATGCTGTCGTGTAATTATCAGTGTCGTATGTAATGCATTTATGTCAATTTATTTTAAATTGATACATATTGATCGGTTTTATAAAACACATTTATTTGGAATAAATATCAGCAGTTTTATTAATGTGAAATAAAAATCATAAAATGAAGAAAAATCTGATATATCAATGACGAAAAGATATGTCAAAAGTTCGCATGGTATACTACTGAATATGTCATCCATAAAATTTCACATTAAAATCGTTTTTTTGATAAATTTTTGGCAACAGAAATTATTCTTATGAGTGACTTCAGTTGCCCTGGGGACCTCTAGCAAATTTATTTCCAATAAATGACAAATTAATGCTATCTACTTTTAGAAAATCAAACATAAGTTTTTTACATTGTTAAATTTTTGCAAATCTATTTGATTTTATACTTTCTTCTGCATAATATAGATAGATAGATCCCTAATTTAATTCCCAATGATTATGTAAGTGTATTTTGTACGTTGACGTAGATAAGTTGTATAATAGAAGTCATTATAGGTTCCTGGACTGAGTGTACTGCCATCTCTTATGAATCTTTGCATATACTGCTTATGTTAGTAATTTCGCTGATGACATTATTATTATAGTACATATAATGTAAAAAGAGGAAAAACAAAAACTAACAACAATTAAACACACTTTAAACATGTGAACTGATATATAGATTATGTTCACACTCCTTTGTTGACATGGTTTCACAGCTGTATATAAGCTGGCTTTTTGAAATACGTTTCAGTCAGAAAAAAGAGTCGGTGAAGAAGCAAGTTTGGTCATGCCCAGCGCTACATTCGATAATGGAAGGTTCGATAATAGAAGGTTGAATAGTGGAAGTTCAAGTGTATTTTAATTTTTACATTGAGTCAAATGTCTAATTCAGGAAATTTTGTCTACGTCAACGTTGTTCTCGAGAATCAAAGTTCTTGATCCTGCTTTTGTATAACTAACTTAGATATTTTATAAAAAAGTATGCGTGAGCAGTTTGTTGGTATCGAATGGATTCGTCCAGTATGTTTAATTTTTCCGAGGAAGGAAATTTTTTTTTGTTATAGTTAGTATACAAAATACAGTAAACTTTCAATTGTCCGTGAGAAATTAAAAAAAAAAATGTGAATGATTCCTTAAGGAAAAATTAAAAAATAAAAACAAAGAAATCAGTTGTCATAAATATGAAATTTAATTATTTAAAAGAGATAAAGTTGTGGGAAAAACACTAGTATATTTGCATGTAATTTGCAAACATTATAAGTTTTGTTCGGACAGACGATTTCAAACCATTTATAACCGTTAAAGACGCGCATGTTTATTTTATGAATCTTTTACTAAGACTCATTTTGCCTCTTCAAACCAGTTCCTTTCATCAAATTGAATATAAAATAAATTCATATTTACTTAATCTTAGAGTACTATGTAAATATTAGAGATGAAAGCATTAATAAAATAACCGAACCGAATGCCCGAACAAAGCTATAGTTTACTGTATATATAGAAAAATTTTTAAGCATTTTTATCAAAAATATGATTTTCTTCGGTTTCCTTAAAAATTATGTTTTTAATAATTTTTTAAATTTAAAATTAATTTTCCTATATTTCTTATAATCATTTTTCGAAAATATTTATATATTGTATATCTAATGAAAATAGTGCTCTAAATATAGAAGTAATTACAGTAGATTGTGATTACTGGTTATTAGAATCAGGCGCTTTACAGGATTAGTCAAAATTCACAAAATTAAGATGTTTCTAAATATGGATTAGTTGTAGAATTTTTGATATTTTTTTAAATTTTTACTTTGCACAAATCTCATTAGTGCTATTAACTAAATTGTCCATATTCGCAATGGTCAACCTCTATAGTATACCCATATAGGAAAACATAAAAGGTCTGAGATATCTATACTGACCACCAGTTCTGGTACATATCTATATTTACACCTTTTCCAATTTTAATTCAGAAAGCATCAAATATAATTCATATTATTTAACTGTAATTAAGATAGCATCAAATATAATTCAGATTAATTAATTGTAATTCAGAAAGCAACAATGGTAATTCAGTAATCGTCAATTGTAATTCAGAAAGCGTCAAATGTAATTTAGATTAAAGGCAATTCAGATTACACATTTTTTGTTGCAAATAATTGCATTTCTTTCCATTACATAGTAATGGAAAGCATTGTGAATTTTATTCCAAAAGTTCGAATGTTCTGGTTCTGTTTTCGATTTAATGGTACATGTGATCAAATATTGTTGTTGATCGCATGAAAAAAACAATGCGTTGCAGGCAACCCAAAACTTCAACATGACGGAGTTATCTGTCACGCATCGAGATATAATACAGTTATTGCACACAAAACTTTCACAGCGTGTAATTTCTCACTGTGGCGATTAAATTTTTCTCGAAATTGTGATATATTAGGTCGCTGGATTTGCATTCTCTGAGGTTAAGTAAAGTCTATGTAAATAATAAGCAGACCATGGTGTTGAAGAGCAATATATAGTGCAAAATATCATAAAATATT
This sequence comes from Enochrus cinctus, assembly GCA_033557785.1. Lineage (NCBI taxonomy): Eukaryota > Metazoa > Arthropoda > Insecta > Coleoptera > Hydrophilidae > Enochrus > Enochrus cinctus. The sequence goes on along the minus strand of JAUIMW010002280.1, from coordinate 3,204 downwards.
TAAAAAAAGTGAGAGTATATCAAAAGCACTGAGGTAGATTCAGTTGAAATGCAGATTGTAAATTACAATTTATTAGGATATGTCTATCATTCATTGCTAATGCAGTTGGATAATGCATCACAGTGTGCTCTATCCTTCGAGCACAATCACCCCCAACTACTGTATCCTTTGCCTCATCTACAATTTCTTCGAAGTAGACCTATCTCTGCTTCGTAAAACCTGGGCCTTCTACATTAGGAATTCGAAGATGTGTCTTAACGTAACACTTTATTTTAGACCAGATAGTTTCAACAGGATTTAACATTGGAGAGTATGGTCCTAGACGCAACAATGTTGTATCTGTTCTGGGAAAGACTGTTTCCAGACTTGAATGACAGGGCACGTTATCAACCACAATTACCAAGTTAGCTAGTTGGTTCCCCATATCTTGCCACTGGGTTAACAATCCAGCTACTCAAGCAGTAGCAAGTTCTCCTACGTTTCATAGCTACTACACCTGTAGCAGAAATTGCAACTATCAGATGAATATTAGGTCCTCTTGCTGGGAGCAAACTCAGATACCACTTTATGAAAAATAAAAATAGTTTTGTTTTAGGGTGTAACTACAATTATTTTTATTCCATGAAACCATCGTATCAATTAGTTCATCTGTAAAAACTTTTTATTTCATGCCTCCTCTTGGCAAACATTGTGTTCTGTCCAGAACGTACCCAATGAACTGCTGTCTTTTATTTCACATTTAACATTTTTACCACCGGTCACCAATCTTCCTCTGTTGGCACAGGCAATGATTCTTTGTCGATCTTGTATGCTCAAGTATGCAGAGTTCTGCAAAAAAGATAACTATCAATTTGAGTAGGTTGTATACAATTTATGTGCAATAGATGTCAACACAGTAATAGTCGCAAAACAGGTTCTCTTGTCAGTGGCTATTGACAACTAGCACAATTATCTTTTAATTCAATTATATGGTTGAAATGAGGTTTTGCTTAAAATTGTTTAAATTAGAAAAATAAGTCGCAATTAATATTGTAATCAACTTATTCTGTCAATTTTTTGTTGTTTATGTTTCTATGGCAAATGAGATATTATTTAAGAAAAGGTGTAGGTAGTTTGAATTACAACTGACTTTAATCTGAATTATAATTGATGCTTTCTTAATTACAATTGACACTTTCTAAATTACATTTGGCTAATCTGAATTACAACTTACACTTTTTGAATTACCATTGATTAATGTGAATTACAATTGGCGCTTTCTGAATTACAGTTGACAAATATAAAATACATTTGATGCTTTCTGAATTACAATTGGAAAAGGTGTACTTCTAAGTTCTATCATTTAGTAAGCAAATATGTTTTAAGCATGAACATAAGAAATATATGAACTGGCTCTGCCCTATTGCTGTCAGTCTATCAACATTCACCATTTTTAGTTGACAAATTCTTTCAAAGAATAGTATAATAGGGGGATAATGTTTTTCTATATTAAATTCAAACGCAAATTTTTACCAAGTTTTTATTTTTTGCCAATAATGAACAATATTTTGCAATATAGTGTGCAAATTTTTCAATGTCAGATCGATAGCAATCAATTGATTTCTGAGCAAAATATCTGAAGTTGGTATTTTAGATGTCATCCTAATTTTCAAATATTTTAATGCTTTGAAAGTGTTGTAAAGATCGGAAACTATCGAAATTCGATGTTCATCTTGTGCAGTGCAGTTTTGCATTATTGTGTAACAGTATAACACCTTTTCTGATGACCATCACTGGGCAATTTCCAATTAAAGATTGATTCACTCAATCCAATTATTCACAGTAAAGGTATGTATTCAGTTTGTCCAGGTTTCAACACTTAAAAGTAAACGACCCCACAAATACCCCACCAAACACACAAAAGTGCCCTTTTCGGGATAACCACTGTCTTTTGCATTTTGGATTATCATAGAGGACCCATTTTTCATCTCCAGTGATCAATTGAAAAAATTTTTCTCTATTTTGCCGCTAAAGCAATCAGTTCCATGTGGTGAATCAGTTAGCTTTGTTTTCTTCAGACAGTTTATGCAGGACCCAAACACCAGCTCTCTTTACTTTACCAATTTGCTGCAAATGTTCTTGAATGGTCGATTAAGCTTGGTTAAGAGTGTCTGACAATTCCTGATACGGATTTGCTTCCACTTTCAGTGGTATTGGCCTTCCTGGTTGCTTAGAGTTGGAAAGATTGAAATTATCGGGTTTGAACTTAGAAAACCACTTTTGACATTTACGAACATCTCATGCGTTTAGATAAACATCGCAAATATTTTTAGTAGCAGCCATTGCTTTACTACCCTTCTACTTCTACTACTTCTTCCGGTATTTGTCTGGTTATTCCAAAATAAATTGCAAAAAAAAACTTTTTGTAATTTATAAACAAACAAGTCGCTCTAACCTTAAAATGTCTTTTACACAAGTTTGAAGTACGAAATAAGCTGATGAATAGCTAACAAATATGAACATCTGCAGAAACGGCATTACTTTCCGGTTGATCTAATAATTTCTTTTGTAAAGTATTAAATAGAGAGTGACTTTATAGCAGAAAACATTAATAATATATGTCAGTGTTCAGCATGTGTCTGCATAAATTTTTGAAAAAAAAAACCTCCACAACCTACATTATACTCGTAATTTATTTTTGTCTTAATGCCACGTTAAATTTTTATAACACGTTGACTGCCACGGCAATTTTCATAATTCCGGTCTAATCATCAAAAAACATAGAAAATGTTTTTTTTTTAACAACTACAAGTTAATTCGTACACAGACACTTCGCTAAATCTGAACCAGATATATGCGTCCATATTCGTCAGTAGTATATCAGATATTATTCATGTAGCCAGCATTGATTTTTTTGTTCTCTTCCCAGAAGCCATCTATCCATATTAGCACTGATATGCTATGAGTTTAATCGCAGCTGCGCGAAAATGGCAAGTAAACACAGTACAAGATAACTAAGGAAAGAACGATTGTCATGGCTTGTTACCTTAACCCTCTGCTGAGTTCTTTAATAGATACTAAACTCTAGAAATCGGTACAATTATTTTTTGTTAATGAAATACAAACGTAATATAAAAGATCTAATTGTAATATCTTTCATTGAAATTTTAAAAAATCTATGAAAAATTATTGAACAATCATTTTCGACAGATGTCAATCAGTGAC
>JAUIMW010002279.1:0-10954 GCA_033557785.1 Enochrus cinctus | reverse complement strand
AAATAATCACCAGGGGGTCTGGGGGACATGGAATGTCCTCCAGGTATTCGGCTTTTTACGTCAATTAGATGAAATTAGATAGTAGCTTCATCTTTCGACAATTGGAAGAACATAGATAGCAGTGTACCTAGAAGATATTCTATGTTCTTCAGACCCCCTGGTGGTCTTTCTATTATTGTTGAAAATCAATATACTTCAATGTATTGAAAAACAGTAAGAAACAACGTAAGGAAGAACCACCATCCTCCAGGTACTCGGCTTCTTTCAACAATTATAATTACATAATCTTCTATTAATGTTAAAATCCAATAAACTTCCTTGTATCGAAAATTAGTATGAAACAATGTAAAAGAAGGTCCATTAGGGGATATGGGGGACATGGAATGTCCTCCAGGCACTCGGTTTCTTACGTCAATTAGAAGAATTTAAATAGCAGTCTTATCTTTCGACATTTAGAAGTACCTAGAAAGCAGTGTATTTGGAGAACATTCCATGTCTCCCAGACACTCTGTATTGAAAAACAGTAAGAAATAACGTAAGAAATGACCACCAAGGAGTCTGTATTGTATATCTCGCACTATATTTATTTATCGTCGTACGTATCTAAGTACCTTACAAATGCCCATCACCATGTATTTACAATTTTAGACTTTTGACCATGATCAGAAAAATGCCTATAAAAATAGGTCATGTGTAGCATTGGTTTTGTAATTTAATTTGATCATCAGTAACTTACAAAAAATCATATTGAAAACTTTCATCGCCCTTTTTTTCCTCGTTATTTTTAAGTGTTAAAATTATTTTTTAGTTTATTTGTATATTTTACTATTTAGAAAAATATCTGTTAATTAAATTGCTTTATGTATTTTAACATCTAACATTTAACATCTATTAGAAAAATGTAAGTATTGAAATTAGACTAACACAAATCTATGAAGAGAGTAACAAGCAGTAACTATTGAGTGAGATTATTTTTATGCAAAATACTGAATTATGGTTTTTAATATCCTTAAAAAAAATAAAAATGATTAAATCAAAGTCAATATTTTATATTAATCGGTAAAAATTGTATTCCTCGCAACAGCCTAAGATAGGCAATCAAAGATTTGTGAAACGAAAAGACTGTATAAATAAGTGTAGGACCTTTAAATGTAATTATCAATATGAAGAATTCAAATAATTAGTTGCGCGAATCATTTTTATTCCAGGTACTCGGCTTCCTACGTCAATTAGAAGAACCTAGTTAGCAGTGTACCTGGAGGACATTCCATGTCCCTCAGACCATCTGGTGGTCTTTCTATTATTCTCGAAAGCCAGTATGCTACAATGTATTGAAAAACAGTAAGAAACAACGTGGTCGGCTTCTTTCGACAAGTAGAAGTATATAGACAACAGTGTACTTGAAGGACATTCCATGTTCCTCAGACTCCCTGATGTTCTTTCTATTATTGTTAAAAAAAAAAGAAAAGGAAGTTTACTGATTTTTATCAATTATAGATGGACCACCAGGGTGTCTAGGGAACATGGAATGTCCTCCAGGTACACTACTATCTACGTACTCGTAATTGATGTGTAAAGGTGAGTGCCTGGAGTACATCCCATATTCTCTAAAATTCCTTAATGATCCTTCTATTATTGTTAAAAACCAGTAAATTATCCTTTATTGAAAAAGAGTAAAAAACAACGTAAAAGAAGGACCACCAGGGGGTCTGGGGGACATGGAATGTGTTGGCTTCCAACACGAAAAACTTCTTTTGTTATAATATACGTGCAGACAAGATAATTTATTGAAAGTCAATTATATCCTTTTTATTAATTGTTCTTTATATTAAGATTTTATGTAAGAAAAACACGATTGTTGATGCTGTAGTTAGTATTAATTGGTTACATAGAACTCATAATTTTGAACAAAAAGTAATAATAATGTGATGGTCCCACGTTGACAATAAGGCCAGAAAAAATTATTAAACGTTAAGAGAACAAGTTTAGAAGCGTTGATTACTGAATGAAATTCTATTCATTCATAAAAAAATCATCTGTTTTTACATCTGTTGTTTGGTAGAGACGATTAGCTGTTTACGACGATAGAACCAGACGTGACGAAACGCAAAAGAAATATACCACACTTGCGGTTTTTTACTCCTTTGTATTTTACTGTGAAAAAATAGTCACTACTGTCTCCCATTGAATCGGTTATTTTTATGAAGGTGTTTTGTGGCACTTTGTCTGTCACTTGCTTTACGAATTTATAACTTCATTGTATCTTTCTGTAATTTTTAGGCACGTATTTACAGGAGTAAAGGGGTGTTATTTTAGGATTAGAAACTTTTTAAGAAAATCGATTTATTTTACCTTAATGCACTGGTTTGTAGGAACATTCGATATGGTCAAACATTAAGCATCAATGACTCAAATTTTAGAAATCTTGTATACTATTAGTTATTTTCAGAGGTTCTCAATAGATTTTTGTTACATTATTTGTTAATTTAGAAAAAAATATTTTTAATATTTGACCTACACGATATGAGCTCAATTTATTTATTTTATGAAGAAATTCGCATGGGCGAAGTTTGTCGCCATAGAAGGTAATCACCCTGTATATTGAATGATGATAAAGAACATAGATACATAGATTCATACTAAAGCAGGAAGGAGTTTGCAATAGATGTACATAAGCCGGTGCTCATCAGGAGCTGTCGCCCGGAGTTTGGTGGGACACGTCGGCGGCGGTGGCGGCGGCGCACGGAGCAAAGAGCTACAACAGAATAAACGACCCAATTACCCAGGTAAATTACATCCACGCCAGCCTAGATAAAACATGTTACTGTCAGAGTTAAAAACCGCCACCTTAAACCACTAACGTTTGTCTTTTCCCTTTGACTGTAGCCAGAGCACCTCCACAGAAAATAAAACAAATGAAACTGATCGTGAGACAGTGTGCGCAATTTATTAACTTTTGCATTTCAATTTCGTCTCTCATTTGACAACGGTTGTGCTTGTGCCCCCGCCGGAGACACTTTTTACAATATCTTTGCGAAATTTAATTTTACGGTATTTCATATGCTTGATATTAAATTTCTTTTGGCGTACGCACGCAAGAAAACAGAAGCGTTTTTTTATTGATGTTAACAGTCAAATAAAAATTGCCAGAAGTAGAATTAATCACCGTCTGGGAGAGAGGAGCGTCGTCGCAGGATGTCGCGCTTCCTCCTCCTCGAGCTGCTCACAAAATGTAAATAAATACTCAGGAATTGTATCGCTACATATCATGTAGCCTGGCTCCCCCCTACAGTTTATTGTCTGCCATTATTTTCTCCATTTCTGCTATATTTAATGTTAACTGCTCGCGATATATAAAACCGCCCTGTTTGCTCTTAATAGATTGGGTAACATTCTGCTTTTGCACGTACGGCTTTGCAATATTTTAACTCGCTTGGGCTTGGGCTTGGGCTTGGGGAACTAATTTAAGAAGCTGGATGGGAAAATAGAAAAAAAATTGTTTTGGGAAAACTATGGAAAATGTGCGCATTTCGTAATTGCGTGGTTGCTCATCGGAAATTCATTGTGGTCGGCGTAAAATGAGTCCATTACAAACAAGAGTTTCACGCCGCAGAGCAAAGAAAACAGGGGATCCCCCAAATGTAAAATACCAAAACGGCTCGTTCCGACGCACGTTTGGTTTTGTCTCGCTGGGGTGGCGAACAAAAGCTATCAGAAACGGGCAGCAAAACAAACAACAGGCCCCGACAAATCTGCACCTAATTCTGCACCAGGGACAAATACCCTAATGCGTTCGAACAATGGTCGGCCAGAATTTACGTATTTTAGAAACAACGGTGCGTTGCAGATCGCGCTCTGGAACACACTCCCCCGCATTTCACACACGCACGCATACGTACACATGGAACCGGTTATAATAGGCCCTGCAAAACATATCGGAATTCGTAATAACGAACAAAGGGAACTGATATACCCCTATCACTCCTAAACGATGATATATGACGTGATTCCACTCTTGATAATGGATACATCGAAATACGCTTACACGATTCGTGCATCGTACGCTTTTAAAAACAAACTTTAAAGACGTAGACGTTTAAGGGTTAATAAAAGTAGGGCCAAACAGAGGGAGACATTCTTTATCCCATTCACGGATGGCATTCTACAATAATGTACAATATCCTGTGGATACGGTTTGCAGTCGCCTCTAGGTCGCCGTTTTTGCCCCCATAAAGCAGAAAAACGACGGTATAGTAAAACGAAAAGAGTCAGTCATGTTTTTTTCATGATCGTTTTATTGAATTTCAAAGCTACGTTCGATCTAAGCCGTCCTTTTACAAGAAGTAGTGACCTCCCCATCGTATACCCTCAAACTATTCCGGCGCATACACTTCGGGCTTAACGTGCTGTAAGACATTTACAATTGGATGATTTTCGGGAAAACTATGGAAAATGTGCGGTGTGGTTGATTCGTAAGAGTATGGAAAATGTTTGTTGCTTATACAACTTGGAAAACGTTGATGGTAATTGAATACATTACAATATTCGAGATTGAGATTGAAAGATAAGGGGCGTCTGTGACGGTCCCATATAAATTTCGGTACCTCATTCCCTCTGGCCAACATATCACTGCACAATGTCAGCTGTTTTAGAAACTAAGAATCGTTATAACATAACATTTACCAAGAAGAGGACCTGAAATAAATAGTGACCATTATATGGCTGTTTCGAAGATAAGGGGGAAGCTGAGTAGGAAGCAGGAACAACCCAATGAAGGAGAGAGCACAGAATTTGAATCGATACGAACATATAAGCTAAGAGAAGAAGATGTAAAAAAAAGGTATGGAAAACTAGTGGCTGGAAAACTTCAAAAAGGGAAGAAATAAATAAAATAAGTGACGAAAAACAACTGTGGGACATATTGAGGGACACACTAATGGATGCGAGCATAGAAGTTTGTGGCAGTTACAAAAGAAACGGAGGAAAAAAACAAACGACCTGTATACAAAATCGGTGACAGAAAATACTGCAACAACTACAGGGGATTAACACTCTTGAGTACTGTAATGAAGTTGTTCGAAAAGATTATTGATGCAAAAATTAGACCAACAATAAAAAAGACAATGGAAGACGAACAAAGTGGATTTAGAAGGGGAATGCAAGGGGCATACAAGACCATATTTTCACGGTAAAACATCGATTTTCATAAAGCTTTTGACACGGTCTCGAGAGAAAAAATATGGAAAGTTCTACAAGAAAGAGGAGTCAATAGAAAAATAATAAGACTAATCAAAGCCATTTACGACAACAACATAAACGCCGCAGTGGGGGTCTCAATGGGGCTGTTTGCGAATGGCATTGTGCTGATAGCTAAGAATGAAGAAGAACTATAGGAGAAGCTCACTAAATGGCAAGAAATCATAAAACAAATTAGCAGCAGACGGAGGACAAGAGGTGGAAATTAACCAACAAATTGGAAAGTCCATAAAACTGTTCTATGGCATCTGCGGGACCTTCATCAACAAAGAGATCTCAAAATAGACCAAGATAAAAATATATCAATCCATATTTAGACCTGTATTGACGTTTGGCTGTGAGACATGGACATTGAACAGGAAGAACGAAAGTAGGATCTCAACAGTAGAGATAAGATACTTAAGAAGAGTGCGGGGAGTCTCGAAGATGGATAGGATGAGGAACACGGACATACGGACAGAACTGAACGTGGAACCAATAACGAAGTTCATAGAAAAACACCAGCTGAATTGGTGGCAAGCCCTCGTTGCTTCCATGTTGCAGTTTCGCTGATCATTTTGCTTTGTAAAATTGTAGCTCAATACGCTCGCAGCTTCGCTGCTCTCTTACTCGAACGGACGCTCGATATTTAGCTTTTCGTTTACAGCTTTGCTAATCATTTCCTCTACCTCTATAAAAATGTAGCTAAGTTTACTCGCAGCTTCACTGTATCGCGATATTTAGCTTTTCGTTTGCAACTTCGCTGATCATTACATCTACCTCTTTAAAATTGCAGCTGGATGTGCTCGCAGCTTCACTGCTCGCTGACACGGGCAAGCCCTCATTATTTAGCTTTCATGTTGCAGCTTCGCTGGTCATTTTGATTTGTAAAATTGTGACTCAATACGGTCGCAGCTTCGCTGCTCTCTTATTCGGGCAGACCCTCGGTATTTAGCTTTTCGTTTACACCTTTGCTAATCATCTCCTCTACCTCTCTAAAAATGTAGCTTAGTTTACACCCAGCTTCACTGTATCGCAATATTTAACTTTTCGTTTGCAGCTTCGCTGGTCATCTACCTCTACCTCAAAAAAAATGTATTGTCGATATGCTTCGCTGCTCACTGACTTGGACAAGCCCTCATTATAAAGTTTTTATCTTGCAGCTTCGCTGATTATTACATCTTCCTCTTTAAAATTGTGGCTGGATATGCTCGTAGCTTCTAAAGTTGTGTTACATCTACCTTTTTAAAACTGTAGATGGATATACTCGCAGCTTCGCTGCACACTGACTCAGGCAAGGCCTCGCTATTTAACTTTCATCTTGCAGCTTCGTCCGAAGTAATGCAGAGATGTGGTCCCGGATGGTGTCAAACTGAAGGAGCGTGCCCGGTGGAGACTCAATCCTGATGTAGCCAGGACAATCTGATGAACACCCCAGAGAGTACTCCACTGGAAGAGAAAAAAAAATCTTGCAGCTTCGCTAATCATATCTTCTACCTCTCTAAAGTTTTATTGTATTACATCTACTTAGGCAAACCTAAGAAAATTAAGCCTTGGGTTACACTAGGCTTAATAACTTCTATGTATCGTAGGGATAAAATGAAGAACCAGCTATTGAAGTATCCTAGTGATAGGTTAAAGAATGAGTATTGAGAATACCGGAATAATCTAACTAAATTGATTTGTATGTAAAAGTACTCGTACTACTCTTCTAAGATTTAAAATGCTGGAAACGACTTAAAAAGAGTTTGGAACATTGTAAAAGAGGTGATAAGTGGAGACAAAAACAAAACAGAAACCATATCTTATAGAAAATGGCCAAAAAATAAATGATCCTATAATTGTTTCCAATAAACTTAATGAACATTTTATCTCAGCTGGTGAATGTTCAGTATCTGATAGCGCTCATTCGTATAGTTGCTCCGAGAAAAAGAATTCCATTCTGAATTCAATATTTTTAGAGCCGGTCACTGAAAAGGAGGTAAATAACATCATTACTCATTTAAGAAACCGGTAGTGACCGAATCAGTGTTGGATTTATTAAACATTGTCATAAATATTTATTACCCCCTCTTGTCTAAGTTTTACTCTCGGCAAATTTCCTCGGTCTTTGAAAACATCAGTTATTACTCCAATATATAAAAAATCAGGAAATAGGGAGGATGCCAATAACTACAGGCCCATTTCTGTTACTAGTTAAATTTCAAAAATCTTTGAAAAAGCCATAGTTACTAGACTCAACAGTCACTCTCATAAACAATTTAGCTTCCGTAAAAACTCAGGATGCTTTATATTTCTGCTTCAAAAATAGATATAATTCAATTAACGCCAATAATAAGCAAATAGCTATATTTTTGGATTTGTGGAAAGCTTTTGACACGGTGGCTCACGGTCTGTTGGTGGAAAGACTTAAACAATATGATATAAGGGGTGGCGCTTTAAACTTAATTAAATCATTTCTGTACGAAAGAAGCCAGGTTGTTAGAGTGGGTAATGTATGTAGTCGACCATTAGAAGTGGAATGTGGTGTGCCACAGGGTACTGTCTTGGGGCCAATCATGTTTATAACTTACATTAATTAACTTTTAAAGACTGATATGGACGGCGAAATCGTGGATAGTCGACTGCGTTGGGCGAGTCATATTACCTTTTTGACGAAAAAACTCAAGCCTTTCTTTTTTATTTTTTATCACCTTCGATACATTCTTAACAAAAAACCTTTAATAACGACTTATATTATTAATAGAGTTAATAGTGCAATATGGGAAAATTATATGAGGTGGAACTTTTAAAACATCACTTAATCCCTTGTACATCCGTCAAAAATACTTAATAAAACTCTTTCTTTTAAAAAACAAACTTTATTCTACTGAACTAGCCTATTCTGTGTATGGTCTACTTGGTCTTGGTCTATATAGGCTCAAATCCTGTGTATTTACTAAAAAGACACCGGAACTTAAAGAATTTCTTAATCATCCTTTTAATACACGCAATCGTCCCTAAGATTTTTAAAAATTTACCACAAAATTTTAAGCAAATAAATAATTCCTCAATGTCACTAAATGGAGAATATTTCCTGTCATTATTATAGACTTTTTATATATAGATTATAGACTATTGTTTTTAACGTATGTTATGAGTCTCCCTGTCGCTACCTGCGTCCTCAGACTGCAATCGCATTGAGAGTTTGTTCATGTATTTATATATACTGGGTAAAAATTTGTTATGTACAAAAAATACAAGACGACCCTTTAAAGGGTCAAGTATAGTCTAAACTATATTTTTAATTATTGTATATTGTTTCTTTCTTATGAATAAACTTAAACTTAACTTAAACCCTCGTTATGAAGCTTTCATATTGCAGCTGATCATTACATCTACTTCTTTAAATTGTAGCTGGATATGTTCGCAGCTTCGCTGCTCGCTTACTCGGGCAAGCCCTCGTCATTTAACATTCATTTTGCAGCTTCGCTTATCATTGCATCTACCTCTTTAAAATTGCAGCTGGATATGCTCGCAGCTTCGCTGCTCGCTTACTAGGGCAAACCCTCGTTATTTAGCTTTCACGTTGCAGCTTCGCTTATCATTACATATACTTCTTTAAAATTGCAGCTTGATATGCTCGCAGCTTCGCTGCTCGCTGACTCGGGCAAGCCCTCGTTATTTAACTTTCATGTTGCAGCTTCGCTGATCATTATATCTACCTCTTTAAAATTGTAATTGGATATGCTCGCAGCTTCGCTGCTCGCTCACTCGGGCAAGCCCTCGTTATTTAGCTTTCACGTTGCAGCTTCGCTTATCATTACATCTACCTCTTTAAAACTGCATCTGGATATGCTCGCAGCTTCGCTGCTCGCTCACTCGGGCAAGCCCTCATTATTTAGCGTTCACGCTGCTGCTTCACTTATCATTACATCTGCCTCTTTAAAATTGCAGCTGGGTATGCTCGCAGCTTCGCTCCTCGCTGACTCGGGCAAGCCCTCGCTATTTAACTTTCGATGATTATCACTTCTACCTATCTAAAAATGTGGCTAGATATGCTCGTAGCTTCGTTACTCGTTTAGTCGGGTAAGCCCTCGTTACTTTGTATTGCAACTTTGCTGAGCATCGCTTCTACTAATCTAGCTTTGTAGCTGAATAGACTCGCAGCTTTGCTGCTCGCTGACTCGGACAAGTTCTCGCTATTTAGCTTTCATGTTGCAGCTGCTGATCATAACATCTACTTCTTTAAAATTGTAGTGGATATGCTCGCAGCTTCGCTGTTCACTGACTCGGGCAAGCCCTCGTTATTTACCTTTGATGTTGCAGCTTCGCTGATCATACCTTCTACCCTTCTAAAGTTGTATTGTATTACATCTACCTTTTTAAAACTGTAACTAGATATGCTCGCAGCTTTGCTGCTCGCTTACTCGAGCAAGCCTTCGTTATAAAGTTTTCATCTTGCAGCTTCATTTCACTTTAAAATTATAGTTGGGTAATTTAAGAAGAGAATAGAATAGAAGCTGCAAGATACAAACTAAATAACAAAAGCTTGCCTGAGACAGAAGATGGTATTTAGTGAAGCTCTGAGCTGAGACAGAAGAGTATAGATGGTATTTAGTGAAGCTCTGAGTCAAAAACTTATTAACGAAGGCTTGTCCAAATCAGCGAAGCTACGAGCACATCCAAATAAATTTTAGATGAGTTTAGACGGATGATCAGTGAAGCTACAAGATTAAAACCAATTGCGAGCATAGGCAGCTATAATTTTAGAATAATATACCAGGTATACCGGTATGAAGTGAGTGTTACGATACAAATGTGTCGATAGGGATGTGCGTGTTACACACGAAGAAAAACCGATTCAGGGTACAATGAAAGTACTTGGGTGAAAGCTGGTACCCCACCCGTCACATTCACCAGACTTCCGACTATTATTTGTTTTCACCGATGGAAGAATTTATTTAAAGGTATTAACAATACTCTTAATTCGTCCAGACTCTCCCGAGTGGTCCTTTTTATTGTTTATCTGTCAAAAATACTATATGGCAGAAAAACAGGAATACGAAGACGACAATTCACCTAGAAGACAAACTCAAGAATAAAAAAAGTTCTTCAGGTACTCATTCTATTTCATTCAGACCCTCTGGTGGCCTTTCCTTTATTTTTGTTCTAATGCAATATGGAGATGTTAACTGACTTTTAACAATAAAGTAAGGACCACTAGAGTGCCTGAAGACGTGGAATTTCTTCCAGGAGTATTGTCGTTTACGTACTCCTAATTTATTGAAAAACCTAACAAATATTCTTAATTTAAATAGTGGGAACACCTGGAAGACATTCTATGTCCCTCCGTGTGATCTCTCTTTTATTGTCAAAATTCAATAAACATCCTTATAATGGAAAAGAACCAAAAAAATAAAGAAATCGAGGATCTGAGGGACATGTCCTCCAGGTATTCCTGTATTTACGTTCTTCTTAGTGATTGGTTAAACCTAGACAAATTAAGAGTATCATACAGATTTTTAAATAAATTAAGGATACGTTGACATCAATGCAACTGGGAGCACCTTGGTAGAATTTATTTTACTGTTAAATGTCCTCCATGTACATCATCGTTTACATATTTTTAATTTATTTAAAAATCTTAATAATAATACGTCACGTCCCTGGCTGTTGAAGGTGAAAGTGCGTGCACGAGAGCTCCGAATTTATACTCAAAATTACCGGGATATTTCGA
>JAUIMW010002278.1:0-10960 GCA_033557785.1 Enochrus cinctus | reverse complement strand
ACAAGCCGAGTTAAAAAGGCTTACTACCTTACCTACACTTCCTGCTTCCGCAGTCTTATCTATATGTTAGACGTCAACATCAAGGTGAAGCATGGAAACAAATATACTGATCTAAAAATACACGCAGGCGTTCTCCAGGGAAGTGTGCAGGAATCTTATCTATACTGCTCTTTTACCAACAACACGGCTTACCACTGTAGTAGCTGTTATCAATGATATAGCATTATTGACGTCTCATACCAACCCAACATTGAATTTGAGATTAATTATATGTAGTAATGGCTTTATGAAATATTGGTGATAAGTTATTAAAAATGCCTTCCACTTCGGCTGAATCACTATTTTTAAAGAGGTATATAAGTTACAATTTCATTTTCATCTACTGATTTTAGATATATCAATTTATTACATTGTGGAATATTTGATATGGTATTACTATTTATACTACTATTTATACTACCGTTATTCATATGTAGAATCAGCCCCTGTTCATTTATTTCCTTCTCTAAATCCATAGCCCTCGCAAACTTCTGCAAAGAGAGAAGAAATAGAATCTGCAAGGAAGATTTTTTCCTGAAGAGCGGATGAGAATAAGAGTTACATCTATGTTTAAAAAAGATAACAATAATGACACTGACAAATACAAGTCTATTTCCGTTAAAACAGATTTCATGATCATCTTTTGAGAAAAAAATCAAACATGTTATCTTAGCAAAAAATCTGCCATAACAATAATTTCAACAATATAGTAAACTCTTCTGGGAAGCAGAGTCTTTGATTGGGTAAAATTTGTTTGCTACAAATATATCTAAGGAAGGAAAAATTCTGTTTTGGTACCTTAAAGATAGAGATCATCATGTGAGATGGAATTACTAGATGTCCAATCAGCTAAATCTAAAGATGGTGGTGTGGTGTCCCACAGGGTTGAGTACTGAACCCATTATTGTTCCTATGAGGGATGTCTGCCACTAATCAAATGTCAACATTACAAAAAAAAACTCTACATAGCTTAAATTCAAAGTTTAAGTGTGATTATTATTTAACTGCAGTAAATTATTGAAGTTCACAAATTGTTTGAAATATGGAATTAAATTGAGATTTCAAGCAATATTTGTTTACAAATTTCAAAAAAAATTATTTCAACAATGATGTCTCACCGAGTTTCTGCCTGAAGTAATGTGTGTAAAAAAAATTAGCTTCACTTTGAATACCATTGGATGGGGTCAAAAAACTCTACAGCAATTCCACACAGAAAATTCTAAAAATGTGTACCACATTAGTGGTGATGAATCGTGGATTTATTCAAATGAACCAGAAAGTAAACACCAATTGTCTGTTTGAATGTTCCAATGTAAAGAAAATTCGACAAAAGTTGGAGTTCAAAAAGATGGTTACGATATTTGTCTCAAAAACAGGTCATGCCGATTGCTATTCAACCATTTGTTTGCCACAAATAATCCATCTTTCTTTTTCAATTTAATGATTTCTCGAGGTAAATCCCAAGCTTCTCTTTTTGCACTGGGAACATTAGCAATGTGATTGTCGTTTTTGCAGATCTTATATCATATTTTAAGGTTGCTCTATATTGTTAGTAGGTCTCTTTAAGTATGAGACCAAGATTACACTGCGACCAAGTCCTACTTAATACCACTTGAAATTCTCATCTTGTTAGTTATCCATGTAGATTTCTTTTTGTGAGACTTTGACTTCTTTATTGAAAATATACCCCGTGTGATGATAGCTAAATTCGTTTATGATGATGTTATCTATCGTTGTTGCGGAAGTATGTGTTGTGATATTGTCGGAATTAAGTTGTAATAGCTTATGACATCACAGAGCTGAACCGATGTTTTATTTGCAGCGCTGAGAACCTATATAGAAGTCCCCACATAGCAGATTTTTTTTCTTCTTTAATCTGTTCTCCAAACCGCCCAACATATCCAAGAGAATGTCAAAAAATATCTGTTCGCCCCTGTTTGGAGGTCTATACATATAGATAAAAGTTATCCTCGATTGATCCAATCAATTTGGCTCTTTGCTTTTCTCTTTAGGTGCGATAGTTCGATACAATTAATGCTCTTCAGAGACATAAATCATGGAGCCACCTCATCTACCGCTTAAATGGTTAAAACAGGAAACGACCTTATAGCCTGGGAAATTGAGAGAATCTTCCTCTTGTGGTTGAAGCCAGTGTTCAGAGAGCACAATTAATTTGTGTTAATCTTCTCTGAGTCAAAAAAGCGTTTGAACTCCCCAATTTTGTTACATTGATATGTAACAAACTACACAGCCTGCTACACTCTTCCCCACGGATTAAGTGCATTCCATTCTTTCCACTCTCAGACAAATGTATCTTTCTGAATACTGCAAAATCTCTTCGTGAACTGTGCTGCCACTCATTTGATGTCTTATAACTTTAATTGGAAAGATCCGGTTCTTTGTGCAGTAATATGAGATCAATCTGTCCAGGGATAAGCCATCTTAATGTACTATGCATATTTTAATAATGTATCTACATACATAACACAGATATTAGTGCCTAAGATAGAGTTAATTTTCATACTATAGTTTATATCATGGTCCTTTAGAGTTGTATCGGAAAAAATACGAATAATAACAGACAACCCTTTGTCCAAAAGTAATAGTTAGAATGCTATATGTATGATAATAATAGAAAGAAATATTATTGTCTTAGTACAATCGCAACGTACTATTAATTTTTCATCAATATGCTTTGAAAGTAATATCACAACTCTAAAGATCCACAGTATGGACTATACAAAAGAAAGCTATAAGGATCATCTGCAAAGTGGAATAATGTGATAGCTACCAGGATTTGATCAAATTAACCTTGCCTTCCCATTATATATTTACGTTGCCGCTTTATACTTACACAATAATACAACAACTTAGTACATATTCTGATAATCACCTTAATAAAAAAGCCTATACGCAGAGAATCAGAACTATACTGAGGAGGAGCTTATTTTACTATGAAGGAACTTATCGAACATTTAATAAATATTGTATATATATTGTAATCTTGACTGATCTTGTATTTTTATTTATAAGTTTAATTGAATAATAATTGTCCATGGTACTATGATTCTAGTTCTTAAGATCTTTGACGCCTTTTTTGTGGATCAATTGTTGGTACTTTCCTACCTTGCTTGCTTCTATTTCTGCCGATAAAACTTCAAGTATATCGCCATCTACTGTACATCTATTGTCATTTATTGAAGCTGAATGTTAACTAATGAATGGTAGTAATGATGTAGCTATACATAGAAATCCTTCATAATGTTCAGCATTCAATCCCTATTCATTATTATTTTCCGACTGTTATCTGATATTTCCCCACAATTAGTCATTAGCAAATATTCTTATAATTCTAATTTCTCACAATTGCTCACAATGTAAGGTTGTAATTGTTTTTTTTTTTCATCTAAGTTCCTGACATCTGGTTTGCAATTTTACAATCTTCATTCTTAAGATCAATACCACTCACTACGGTTGTTGTTTCTTGAATAGTTCTAAGCTCCAAATTGAAGATATTTAAGTTTGCCTTAGTATTTTCTAAATTGATGGTTTTCTAGAAAGTTGATATTAGTTTCCATCTTTTTCATTTTTAAGTTCAAACCCATTCTACACTTGACTAATCAGCGGCCATTGCCAGCATAAAATCTACCTGCAACATCTATTTCTGTTTTTTTTTTTTTTTGGAAAATGGAATTTCCTATCATAGTGTGTCCAGAAGGTCTACTACAACTGAAATCAGCTTTAGAATCACTGAAAACATAGGGCCCTTAACCTATTCAAGGTTATTCCGAGAGACAATGGAGAGAGTTTAGCTTGAATGTTATGGTAAGATTGTACTCAGCTGTTTCGAAAAGACTAGATATTTTTCATCTCTCTTTGGGTACCTTTTTAAGAACTCTAACTCAGTATGTTGTATTTATTATTGCTTGTTATCTATTAGGTAATGTGATGCCTGCGATCTTATAGTTGTGATCAATACTATTAGTAATTTGAATAAAGTTGTCCAACATTTATTGATTGATCGTGAGCTTCTTAGTCTTTGGAATCCTTTAACTAAATCAACATAAGAGGAAAAACAGATCGATAAGCTAGTAGATGTAATGGTTGTACAAAATACTTAACATTTTTGATAAAAGTAACTTATGTAAGAAGGAGGTGTTTAAAAGCCCACTCCATATAACACATCTACTCCTTAATTTAAAACGCCTGCCTGTTATCGAATAATTGTTTACAATAATCTTTAAAAAACAATCACAAGTGATGTAAGATTCTTTTTATCGAAGTCGAATAAATGCAAGTAATAAAAACAGCATCAAATATAGAATTTTACTTTTTTTATATTTAGAAATGAAAAAGAAATATCAAGATTATTTGAATATTTTCTAGTTTTATTTATTTTTTTTGTATCAAACTAGCATCTTATAATACATTCTGCTCCAGAAAAATCCATTACATGTTTGTTGTATTTATCTCAAGAAAAATAAATCATATATTGTTCTAGTACAATACTTTTTTGGCACTGAACAGCTGTATGCATATTTATTTACATTTTCACTATACATATCTATTTTACATAATTAAATATTAAAGCAAATTTTATGTTTCTAGATTCACCTGAAACTGAGCCACCCATTGTGATAAAACCACCAACAACGACAACTACAACAACCTCGACTACAACAACACAGTTACCAACAAAATCCAAACCAACCCATTCTGCGTTCTACACAACACCAAGGCTACCCACTGTTACAACCACACATCAACCTCCACCAACACCCAAAGTGATATCAAATCACCACTTCCCAGTTGGACATGGGGCAGATATTCGATTCAATCCAGCAGAAATTAACATAAGTCTTAATCCTGGCCAAGCTCCCATAATACGTCCAAAGCCACCTCCGCCAGCACAGAGCTACCAGCACCAAAGCTTCAACCAAGGAAATAATGACAACAATAAAAATAACAAAAGAGTGATAGTAACCACACATACCACGATATATGAAAACAACAACAACAATGCAAACTTAGTGAAAAATAGAGAACAATCAAGTTTGGAGTCTCCGAAAGTTGTACAACATGAACAAATCAACCTTAGCACTGAAAAGGTTGTCGTCCAAAGTACACCAAAACCCCAGTCAGTTGTACATTATGGTTTATCCCACAATCATGCGTCTTCCACACCTTCTGAAGTCAATTATGGATTTAGATACGATGACAGTAATATTGAATACCAAACGAAAAATCCACATGGAAGTTACCATTATGATAGTGTACCTCAATATAGAGATAGTAGTGGTCAAGAAAGTGAATTTGAATCTAGTAAAAACGAACATTTGTTTAAATCTAGCACTTACAGGACTATTTTCCATTCAACTACTAAAAATCCACATGCAAATACCCATAGATCACCCACAACTTATAGGACCCAGCCTTTGTATTCGTCATCAAGCCTTAAGCCCTCCATACCTTACCATTACCACCGCTCAGAAAAACCAGCTCGATTACAGTTACCACTACCTCTTTTACCAACATTATCACCTTTGACATTCAGCTCTCCTGCTCCTTTCACATTAAACAGGCATGTGGAAAATAAGAGGTTTGCTGAACACCATGGCCCAAGAATTGTAATAAGTGCAAGTGCCAGTGTGAGCGATGCCAGTGGTCGCAGACTAAATTATTCATTAGGTACTATCGGAACATCAGAATTCTTTGACCCAGCTTCTTACGAAGATTACAAAGAAGAAGAAATAGGTTTGGAGCAATTTTATTCTGACGTTCCAAAGTTGAACAAAAACGTTAGGTCAAGAAGGAACACTAGACAAAATTTACT
Organism: Enochrus cinctus; assembly: GCA_033557785.1. Taxonomy (NCBI): domain Eukaryota; kingdom Metazoa; phylum Arthropoda; class Insecta; order Coleoptera; family Hydrophilidae; genus Enochrus; species Enochrus cinctus. The sequence goes on along the minus strand of JAUIMW010002278.1, from coordinate 5,088 downwards.
TAGAAGGATTAAGCGTCATCACATAGTAAAGAAAAAATTAAAAAGACGTAAGAGAGATACGTCTAAACATGAAATAATTAAAAGTGAGCAGGAAGCAATTGATATACTCAAATTTTTGTATGATTGGTATGCAGAACATGAAAAGCATAAAACTTCTTCAGTTGATCCTAAAATCGGCTTGGCAGCGACATCTACAGATGCTCAAGTGCAGAAGGCCCCAGAAACATCTATATCTGTTGTAACTGATATTAATGAACACACAACAAGGCTTTCGATTCCCATTTCTCCTCAAGTAATAACAGATATTAATAATCAGCTTGCTGGTGTTTCCACACAGGAATATAAGGAGAGTGGAAAAAAGGGAATAATTAAAGATTTAGAAGATATACACAAGGAAAAGTTAGTAAATGAAGCAATGGCTAAAGAAAGTTTTGATAGAACATTACAAGAGGCTATCAAGGATGACTTGAAAAGAGCCAGTACTTTAGGTGTTGAGACAACTTATTATGGAAGCATTTCTGATAATGATTCGAAAAAGCATACCAGGGAAAAATCTAGACGTAAACCTGAAAGAAAATCTAATCGAAATGGTAACAGACACAACACTGAAAAAAGTAGATATTACACAAATATTGATGTAGTGTCCTCCGTTGAAGAGGCTACTGGTTCCCATGAGAGGCAAACACGTAGACGGAAAAAATTAAAGCCAACAACAGAAATGAAAGAGTTATTGGATGAAAACTTGAAAAAGGTTTACCAGCAAGAGCAAACACAAGTTTCTACTGGTAATGTTATAAACTTAACAAATGTAGTTACTAGTATCTCAAGTCATGAAAATAATACACTAAAAGGTGATAGTATTATTTCAACAACTGAAAACACTCTTATGAATTTGCCCAAAATAGTTGAGCCAACTACTTCAATCCAAGGTCATTTTATAACCAAAGGAGTAGCAACTGCTCAACCATCTCCTGAGACTATTAGTTCTTTACCTAATATACAGAATGATGATGCGAGAACTGAAATAGAAGAGAGACTAATTCAACCAAAAATTGTAGAAACTTTAGAAACCTCAGAGAATATAAATGGGGAAGAAATTATTGAAACAAGCACAATAAATGGTGGAGGAACCGATAGTTTTCAAAAGATTACTGAAATATTTGAAGAACCAACAGAAAATAATAATGAAAAAGAATACAAGTACACTGAAAATAAAATAAAGGAAAGCAATAATAAATATGTGCAGAGCGAAAAAGAAGCAAGTTTAACAACAGAAAAAATTGAAGAAGACACAATAAAATTAGATGAAATAGTAAACAAAACAGAAGAATATCCACAAAATAACAAAGAATTGCAAGAAATGACAAATAATTTCGAAAAAAATAAAAATGAAACCACAGTGAACATTTTGGATTATGTTGATGACAATTACGAAGCCGTATTAGCAGATCTTAGACAAAAGAATAAAACACATATTTTTGATGAAATTCAAAGTACTTCAACAAGTGATGATTATGATAGAACAATTAACGTAAATGATTATGTAGATGATAATTATGAACCCCAAAGTTATAGTGGGGAACTTCAGCCTCATAGAGTTGGAGAATCTATTGAAGTAAATGAAACCATTCACAGAGAACCTACAGAGCATGTTGACTATACTTACGACAATTATGAACCTCTAACATACCAGAATTATGACAGTAATAAATCTGAATCACAATTAGAAAATGCATATAATAAACTGAATGATTCTAGTAGTAAAGAAACAAGCACAGAAAGAAGAATATATCATGCTAAGTACAGCAGCAAAGAAAATGTAAATGATGATAAAGAGAGTCTAGAAAAGAAGACCACAACAAACAGGTATATTTTGGCAATATTAGAAACAGATGAGCTTTCAGAAGGAACATCTACACCAAATCCGTTAACAACTCTTCAAGAATTTCAAATTACTAATAGTGTAGAAGAAACAGAACCAGAGAAATCTTCAGAATCTCCTAAAAAACATGTAAATATAATTGAAAAAGATTTATTTCATGAAGAAACGCCTTCATCTGAAAGAACTCCTATTACATCAGAGAGAACTACATACCAAGATGCATTAACAGAAAGCATAAAGTCTTTGATTGAATTGCTAACTGAAGGCGGAGTAAATGATAATTATGCAAATACTCAAAGTACCGAGCATTACCGGAATACAAAATCATTTATTACAGAAAGCACTGAAGGTATTTTTGAAAGAGGTACAGATTCAGAGGTTGTTCATAACTCAAGAGGACGAAAAAAGAATTCTAATTCCAATAAAACCAACAGCAAGGAATATTCTTCAAAAAGTAGATCTAGAGGTAGAGGAAGAGTTAAAGCGAAGTATACTTTACCTGCAGAATATAACGATTTCACAAAACTTCCAAAAAAAGCAACTCCAACTTTAACCGAAAGTTCTCAAAATAAAAATTCTGAAATTACAGTGCCATCAATTATTGAAATTAGAGAAAATGTAACCAGTTTAGAAGATATCATTTTGAGGGATGTTCAACAGACAATTTCATCAGCAGGACAAGCCAAATTTAGACCTACTTCTTTTGGAGGTTTTCAATCAAACTCAGAAGAGAACAGTGAACAACAAATACAAATACATAACCATAAGAATGATGAGCAACTTAAGAGTGAAGAAATTATTCAAAATGTAAACACCAGTCCAGAAATACATTCATTGTTAGATAGCAAAGTAAAAGAAATCGTTAGTGCTACTACGGAAAGTATTAAAGATTTATCTTCAACTTTAGCTGTGACCCAACAACCTGAAGAAAATATGGAACAAGTCACTAAAGACTTTAATGATAGTATATCTACTACTACTGTACCACTAGCAACTGGGCAGCTTCAAGCATTTATAGAAAACATTGAAATGTCTACAAAAAGTGTAGTTGCTGTTAAAATTCCCCCACACTCCACAGTCAGAGTTCCGGAAGTTACTATTACTGCCTTTGACTCAACCACAAATACTGTACCTATTACAACTGAATCACCTAAAACAACTCTTAACGTAGATATGGAAACTACTACTACTACTACAACAGAACTTCCACAAATGACGACAGATAATATATCTTCAACAGATTTGTTAGTGGAAACAACTTTAGTTACTGAAGAATATCAACCCTCTACACATTTCTTAACTACTACTACAACTGAACTACCCTCCACGCAGCAGCAAAAAACAGAACCACCTTCAACTCAACAGCCTCAAACTGAACTATCTTCAACTGAACAACAGACAACTGCCTACCCTGAAAGCGTAGATACAAGTACCCAACATATTTATTTAGAAACTGAGGAGCCTCTCAAAATTTCACAGGAACCTTCAACTAAAATCCCTGATCAAGTAGTGTTCAGTAGTAGCTATAAAAACAATTTTGATACAATAAATTCCTATTTAGAAAATGCTCATGCATATCTAATGAGTATAGATAAAAGGTTCGACTCATCTAAAGAAAAGAAAGAACCCAAGAAAAGCACTAGACAACGAAATTCTCGTGGAAGACGCAAAGAAAACTCTTCCCCAACAAGAAGAAGACAAAGTGACCATAGATTTGCGCACCATGAAAATCGAAAACCTTTGCAAACTACCACAACAATGGAGCCTTCAGACTACACAACAACAGAAAAATACAATGTTACCTCTGTGGAACAATTAACAACTTTAAATTATTTAGAAGAAATAAGAAATAATTATACTTTAGACCAGAATTCTTCACTCGCGATGCTATCTGATATAATATCAAAAGATACAAACTCTTCATTAGAAGAGCGTTTGGTAAATGATCTAACAACTGATCAAATTGAAACCACTAAAAGTACTAATAGTAATGAAAACAATCAATCAAACCAAACGGAAACTATTGTCGACAGAACTACTTATCATGATATAATGACTACAGAGTCAAGTACAACAGGATCTTTGGACTTAGATACAACAAAATCTTTTAACTTAGATACAACAAAATCTTTTGACCTAGGTACAACAAAATCTTTTGATTCAGATGCAACAAAATCTTTTGAATCGGATACAACAAGGTTCTTTGAATTAGATACAACAAAGTCTTTTGAATCTGATACGATGTTATTTGATACAACAAGATCTTTTAAATCTGATACAACAATACCTTTTGAATCGGAAATAACAGAAGAAGTTCCAATCACCGAACCTCCAATATTTAAAAGTGCAAATCCTACACTGACCTTAAAAGAAAATCACAAAAAAGTGCGTACTACAACCCCTATTTCTCGTTTAGTTCGAATTGAATTACGTAAGGAAAAAATAAATAAAAATTATGTTTTTAACTGCTTTGATAAACCTTTAAATAGATACTATTCCGATCCTAGAGACTGCAGACTATTTCACTATTGTACTGTAGGGTACACTAAAACACAACTGTTAGATATGAAATTTGTATGTGATTTAGGAACGTACTTCGATGATGTGAAATTTGTATGTACAAAAGTTAAACCGGGAAGGTGTCGATGATATTCAAGTTGATAGTCAAATGAAGATGTTGCGTTATCGATATTGGTCAGAATGCAGACTGTTATATGCTTCATGCAATTATTTATATCTAAACGTGTTTAACATAATTTAATTTATTATATTGTGATTTTTATAAGGTTTCATCGAATCAATAGAAGCAGTGTATTAGATAACATGAAGCATATGTAGTGAGTAGTATTTTCTTTTGAAATTTGACCAATAGTAAATGTAAAGTTTTTGTATAATTGTTTTATACTTGTATATTGTAATTTTAAGTAATTATTTTAATTCTTATTGCCCTTTTGCCATTTTCCTTTTATTTTTTGTTTCTTAAAAAGAACGTCTAGAAAAATTTTTGTACGAATGTACTGCAAAAGTGTACTTAATTTTTCTTTACGAATCCTATTAGAGATATGTTTATTTCTTAAAGATTTTATTGTAATTATTGTAATTTTTGTTATGAAGTACTCATAGATTAATATATTGATTTTTAAATATTTTTCTTTGTTTTATTTGCTCAAGACAATCTTCACCTTTTACCAACCAGAAATATTATT
>JAUIMW010002277.1:0-10963 GCA_033557785.1 Enochrus cinctus | reverse complement strand
CTTAAAATTTGGCCCTTGACACTCGCAGCTTCGCTGCTCGCCGAGATTCGCTAAAGCGAATCCTTAAGTTTTATATAATGTTTTATGGCATTCCATCGTTTGTGTATAATTTGAATTGCAAGACCAATTGGTTGTGTAAAGTAATGCAATATCAAGTGATAATAAAATTTGTTTTTTTTTTAATATTTTCTAAAATGTTTGATACAAATTTTGATAAATTAAGATTTGGTGAGTTGATAGTTGATACAATATGACCTAGGTAAATTTTGTTTGTGTATTTTCGGAAGGAAATAAATTTGTGGTGTGGATGGGTGCTTTATTAATAATTTGTGATTATTTCTTTCTACAATAATTAGATTCTTTAATGATATTAATATGTGACTTTGACAAATGGTCAAAATTTTTGAAAATTAGAAATTATCTTTATTTTTTTTATTTAAAAATGTTTCTTATTTTACAATTTTGTAAAAAGGGATAAAATATATAGATTTTTGACTTTTTAAAATAATTTTTGATATAGTTATTTGTTTATCCTAATGGTATTCGGTCCACAGATACAGGATGTTCCAATCAATTGTGATGATTTGTGAAAACCAATTTATTTATAAATAATTATATTTTAATTTGTCTAGAGCCAGTCAACTTTTAGACACTTAATTTATTTATTTTTATTGCTGATAAAAACTTCCCTAAAAAATTCTTTTTTTTCCTTGAATAGGTTGAACATTTTTTATAGATCTTTTTCAACCCTACCTGATAACCCGAACGATATACACTACAAATATTATACATAATGTATACATTTTAATGATTTTACAATTTATAGAATTAATGTTAAATCAATACTAGGAAATATGCTATTTATTAGTTTTGTAGAATTGCTTTAACTATAAAAAAAATTACTGATGCCATTACGTCCATTGAACTTTATACCACAAAGTGTTCAAAACATATATTGAAATGTTATCTTTTCAGTACAAAAATCATGCAATGCAATTTTGACCTAAATAGTCACCAACATCAAAATATTCTAGATGAAAGGTGTATAGTGTTTCTTCGTTTGATATAGTTCATAAAATTATGAGAAGCACTAGTTACGAGGTGGCCTCGCGCTGCACGGATTAAATAACTCATTGGCACAACAATTTTTAGGTTGAGCAACCGACCATTCGAGTATATCGAATTGCGGTAGATTTTTGTGGAATAATCACGAGATTATGTTTATTAGTCACCGTGTTGAAATGATCCCAATAACTCCTCATTAATGCATTTAATTATACAAATTTAAATTTATCGTTATAAAAGGAAACGTGCAAATTAAAACTCTGGCCTAAAATATTCAATCCCGGGGCCAAACTCTCCAAAAACAGATATTTCAGGTTCCGGATTTGTAGTTACAAATCGTCGTCTTCATTTAGCTCTTCTTCGGACGCTGAACACTAACCAGGTCACAAATTTGCAATTTTTTTTGCAACTTGCTAGGCAATAAAATATTTGATTGCAGTAGTCTTGTGCATCTACTTTTTTAATTTAAAAAAATGGCAAAGGAACCAGAGAATCTTTTTTGACTAACGACGAGTGTGATTTCAACAGTATCGCCCGAGGATATTGTATATACATAGTTAGTAATCGCCCATTTACCAATTGACGAAAATAATCACGAAAGTAAATTTGCGTCCATTAGTATCCTTGAAGTAAAGTAATTTTTAATAGGATAAATTTGTGGATGGGGCGCCGACTCTGCAAAAATATGCATTGTGGAACGCAGATTCGTTTCTGCAAATGTGTTTCAAATTAAAATGTATTTAGATGAATATTAGTGCGACTTCTAATAACTGTCATTACAGAATTATCTTTCATCTTTTTCCTCCAGTGCTTCAAAATTACATAATAAATTTTGTACGTAGGTAGGACACTAAAACAAAAATTGACCCATGATTAGATTGCTTGAAATAACGTATTTACTTTGTAAGTTTCATACAGTGTAAGTCTTTTTTGTGCAAAAAACTCTACTTAAGAAGTTAATCCCGCGACGCGAAACCTCCAGCACTCGAGATCTTGTTTAGTTGCTAAGCATCCTCATCCATAAAATATAGCTGGTTTCACCCCTTGCCTATAAAGTTTTCGTTTAGTACGAATGGAAACTTTTTATGGCACGTCATCCCTGAAAGGTTTTTTCTTTGATCCGCGTCGTATTCATCCAGCATTTTATATTCTTTTTCGTGGTTGTGCCTCCTATGCTTTATCGACCCCATCACTATTTAACCAGTAGAATTTAAAGAGACGTCTGTAAAACAACGTCGTCTTAGGTGTAGATTCATTGTGAGCAAAATGTACCAGAAAGTGGAGATTTCCATCGAGCGGCGCATTCCCATGTGGCCGAAAGCTCGGAGCACGTGGGTGTAAGGACTGAGGGCCTGGAAATAAAATTGAAAATGAATTCCTGCCGATCGATGATTTGCTTATTGCAAAAAGTGTGTCGAAACCTTTCGCCCCAGGATTCGTTTTGAGACGGCATTTATTATTTGCATTTTCCTCGTTTAAAAATGGAATGCATGTAATTAAATTAATTAATGGAGTGTGTTTCAACACGGTGACTAATAAACCTTATCTTGTGATTAATCTAAAAAAAAATCTGCACCAATTTAGTATACACGAACGGACAATTTCGCAACTTATGTGCAACTTCAAATTTATTTTCAAAATACGAACTTTGTCGATTTTCTGTATTTTATGGCACTTTGTCCTAGAACCTCACTTCAAAGTCGTTTCATTGAACAGAAATAGTTTTATGATTTATTTATTTTATCATAAATAGATAATAAAATGAAAGTGACATAAGATACAAATTAAAATTCCTTAGCCATTATCACACACACGTTGATAGGGTAACGAGATTGTTGCAAAAATCAGATGTCATTCAAACTCAGATAAATTTCATCTCATTCAAAAAAGGATAAGATCTTCGTAAAAGTATCTTAGGTGCAATAAAATTTAATTGCTTGGGTTGCTTGCGTTCGAACTTTGGTCCTCGTACCGTCAAGGAAAACTGACTTGCGTCATGTTTGTTTCGAACTGATGTCCATTATAAGGCGTAAAATTACGCTGGTTATTTAAATACGTAACTTTTACCAAAGAACGTGTTCTTGGAAATTATATGTACACCTATCAAGTACACAACCAACGGACAAAACACATTACTTAAAAAATTATGGTTGCACTTTTAAAATTCTTTCCTTCATTTTTTCCTTTAAATTGCAAAAAATAACTTTGGAGATTCTCGTTAATAAATCTAAGAGGACACCAAAGCTAACAAAGGGAAAATGATAATGAAAACTTGATATAAGGACGTGAAATGTCCCCCAGGACTCGTTCTCTCGTTTGTTTTATTGATCGGTTAAACGTAGACAAATGGAACATTAAACATTTTAAAAATATGTAGATGGTGGAGTACATTCCTATTCCTATTCCTGGACTGATTATGATAAAGTATTTGTAATTCAAAGTAAACGAGCAGTTATCTTATTTATTGATACACATTTTCGTGAGCAGAAACACCAATAACCGAGCAGGGTTTGGAATTCATTCCTCCTCTCATGATCTGAGAGCCTCGGGAAGATTTCCTAACAATACAGGATTACTAACAGCAGAAACATATGCTGCCTTAACCTAACTGTTTCAGTCATTTATGAATATTAAAAATAACAACGGACCCAATACTGTTCTTTGGGGAACTCCTCTCTTTATGACTAAGTCATTGCTATAATTTAAACCTATTTTTACTGATTGTTTTCTGCTACTAAGATTTTAGTGAACTCTTCTTTAAGTTGTACGTTATTGGGAGATCTTAGGCTAGTTGATCTTAATTTTTCTCTTTTTCTTATTGATCTAAGTATCCCATATGTTATCCTAGGTTTGAGCTTTCTAGTTTTAGAGTTTGCTCTAAATGTGGTGGTGGCTAGTCATTTAATTTGTTTACAAATACCCTATATGTCTCCTATGCATTGTTAGTACTTAAAACTGTTACCAATATTTGTTTTAATTATTCAGTAAGTTTAAGTAATGGTTAACCTTAGGATCATCTTCAAATAGTCATCTTTGCCAAATAATTTCAGTTAATCATTTTTATTTCTGTGTATGTCCAGTGTATCTCTTTTAAGTATAATAAATTAAAGGCGTACCATATGTGGATATATAACAAATATTATAAATACTTACTGTGAATGCCTTTGGCTCCCCGCTGACTTGTGTCGGGATTTTCCGACCTTCTTAAATCATGTTGAACGTTTTTCCCACAAGTTAAATATTAAAAAAAAAACTCCACAAAAAAGTTTTCATTGAAACGAGATTTTTTTGTTAAAAGAATGCCGTCTGTATATTGCTCCAGTACTTTTGAGAATTCTTTTTCGCAAATTAAAAGTTTTTGGAAAGTTAAATCAAAAAGAAACATTAAGTAACATTCCGTGATTCCTTTGGCGAACCTAAGGGAGCATCAAAGCTAATAAAGTTGTTTGCCAAATGATAACTTGCATAAACTAGATATGGATTTGACGAGGGATCAAATGAAGTAAGGGTGACGTATTTGACCCAGGTGTTTAGCTGTCTCAAACGAAATTAGATGAGTATCAAACTATATTGCGGAGGCTGAAATTCCATTGATGTGCCCTTCTGCAGATTGATCCCCGCCTCATCAGCGTCAGCGAAACGTTAAACGACTCTTTGAACTACCGATTGAGGCACTCCTTGAATTTCACCAGCATATTGGTTTTTAACCAATTGGTTTTGTTTAACTATAACCTCTAACAAAGAGGATAAGCTGATTTTTACTGTTTTGTAAAAGGGCATTTTTTAAATAAATTATATTGGTTGATTAATACCAAGCATAAGCATAAAATAATACACAGTATTATTTGACAATATATTTATTTGATTTAGAAACATACGTTACAAATAAATAATAAAATGCAATAGAAAATATATATTAAATAAAGTTTTCGTGTAAAATATACTATAATAAATAATGTATTGGACATCGGGCACATTAGATTATTTACTATTAGTCGAAAAAATATATTTTTATATCTATATATATCTTATCGATTTACATTATGTAACTGTTGAGTGCAATAGTGATTGTGCAGAGTTTTCAAGAGGTTCGCCTATCGCAAGAATGGAGAGTGTCAGGTCGTTATCATTGGCGATAGACGAACCTCCGTTTCCGCTCAAGATATCTATTTTATAAAAAGTAATCACATTGTTGCCATAAAGGCAATGGCAATAAATAAGTTGAAAGTGCGCGCGAGGCCCTATATGCGCTGCTACTTCTACCCCCTTATTTTATTACCACTGAATTCTGACGAACGGACGATCGACCCGGGGGGGAAGGACTCCCCCCACGCAAGTCGACAACAAAGCACTTAATAATTTTTTCAAGTTTTAATATATATATTGTATTTATAACAAAACGAACTTCATCCTATCGTCAGAATTTATGTCAACGGTGACATTTTGGAGACAAAATAGTCTCCCACTCTTAAATTGCAATTAGTGCCGCAATATTATTTATATCTTAATTAGAGTAATCACAAATATAATACCTAAAATTCGAATTTATCTCAAATATCACTAAACGCCCTTTGGCGTTTTTTGCATTCGCCATAATAAGAATATTTTAAAAAGGTTAAAAGTTATATAAAACTCTTAGCTATTTTCTAACTTAGCATGTATGAGCTTTATCACCTGATTCCCACGTCGATATGTAATTATAATGATATGTAAAATATACGGAGTATACATTGGTGCTTTGATATGTATTCATAAGTCTGGTTTTTTGGCCAATCTCGATGGATAGTTTGTGGAGACAGTGCGCAAACTATCGATTAGGTCCGGGAGTAAAGGGGACGGATTATACGGACTCTGCTGCCAGGGATTTACACAGTTTCTTTAGTAGGGAAAGTAGGAATAAAATGCCTTGTTAAGGGGCGCATGTGGTTGGGGATGGGCAAAGAAGATAGCAGCAGGGTCGGAGATGGTTCAGTCCAGAAATCCTGTATTAACTAGCTTTTCTAAAAAGAATTTCACGTCCCCTAGTTCTGAATCTTTAATGCCCAGGGACTTTAACATCCCTAAATCGCCGTTTTCAACGGCCATAAATACAGATCGTAGATGTTCCAGGTCGGATCTCATCAGATGGAGCGCCGCCCCGAAATCTTCTATTGTTTGCGATTCTGAAACATAAACGAATTTTATATTAGATTATCGTACGAGAACGTGCCCGTTATCCTGACCTGATAGCGCTATTGCCACTTTATCGACCCCTCCAAGAGGAGCTAGTGCATCTCTGGCTTTGCTCCCGAACAACTTTTCTAAGTAGTTAGGGCCGTGGCTTTGGAGGAGAGACTTTAGAAAGCTTCCTGTTTCTTCGACTGGCGGTCGCTTGGCCGCCGTGCATAACCTCGAGTCTTCGTCGTAACCGTCGGGACAGTCTGGGGCTCCGTCGCATAAATATTGGATGGATATACAGTTGCCATCTCCAGGACATTTGAACGGCTCGTACGGATGACAAGCGACTCCTAGGACAAAGGGACTCACTTAACTTTCGTCAGTATACTTACTAATGTGGTAAAAGAAAGATAAATGGGATAAATGATCCAACGCGCAGGATTAATGGCTACGTTGCTCTTCCGACGTTCCATGCAATTTTTTCATCTTAATGCTTTTTACTAATTTTTTTTTAACGAATTCGGGATATCGCCACGATTGGATGGCTAGAAATTTGGAATTATTGCCCTTAAAAGCAAATAAAAACTAACAAGTGGTGTCTAAGGACTTGAAATTTAATCTCATCTAAGAGTCTATTAGAAAAAGCTTTTAGGCGAACATTCGCCTTCCCTATTGATCTTCTCATTTGTGGTCTAATTGAATTAGCAGAAAAGAAGCTACCCGGAATTTTTTATCGCCAAACTCAGAACTAATTACGCTTTCCGGAAATGCTCTACGTTTACAGAGCGTTGTTTAACACGGCAATAACACGAATGGCACATAATCAACTTTGGTCAGCTCTGGTTTTTCGCAAGTAAATGGGATGGTGTCCCATTTGTCTTCTAGACTTTTTCTATTTTGTGGACCAACGTTAAGCGGCTTATTTTCACGTCTCTTTTTCTTGATAATGCTTTCTCATTAATCTAGTTTATTTACGCTTGGAGTTAGAGTTTATCCAAATAAAAGTTGTTCGTGCAAACTTTGATTTGATTTTACCATTATATTTTCTTCTTCTATTTTTGATGCGCCCTACGTGCCTTGAATTAACCAACTCGATACCTCGATCACTTCGACCTAGTTTCTCCCCCAAACATTTGGCTTCTCGCTTTTTAAAATTTTAGAATTATTTAGAGCGAAATCCAGAAACGTGATTATCAGAAAGTTATTAAGTTATAAATTAAAAATAAAAATTACCTGGAAAGTGTTTTCTAAAAAAAGATGTCGCGTGAAACCCGCGATATTTCCGTGGGAAAACCTGGACATTAACGGCAATTTATCATATATGAGCACCTCTAAATCATGATGTCTAAATAATTGATGACACGCATTAAAAATATAGGTTAGCTTACATTAAAACGCGTAATTTGATTCTATCTAATTAGGATAACGTATCAAAGCAATCGTTACAAAACACTTATTTGTTTATAATTTTTTAGATCTTCAAGTGCTAGAAAATACTTGAACTCAGATAACATTTCTGAAATAGTATTTCTCTATTAAAAACAAATGCGGTGGAACATTTAAAATTAATGTGCATATTAAGCGCGTTATTACATTAAAAAAACTAAGCATAAATATGTATATAAAGTTCCCATAAATAATTTATAAAAGCTTTTAATAATGTAAAAAAATTATATCTGATACATATCTCCAATATTAATCACGCTTCGCGCGATAGAGGGTGTATATTCCTTCGAGCGGAAGCTAAGATCGAAACTTGCGAGAGCAAATTTCCAATTTGCGAAGGGCGCAAAATTAACACAAGATTTTAAGCTAATGGAAACTGGCGCAGTGCAAATTACATAAATTGACAGCGGGTGGATCTGGACAAAAAAATCTAAAAAAATGTGTCGGTTGTGGTGTTCTATCGGAAACTCACCATTCCTTTTGGAGCTGAGATGGCCATAAAGTCTGCTGAGGTCTATGGCCATAACTGCATGAGGTATAGCTGCACACACAGCCACTACCACGGTGACAAGCAGCAGCGGGTGCGGCGTGAACGCCACGCGAACCATGGTTCTGGCTCTGTTGCAAAAACACAACTCACGGAACGGAGACCGCTCGCAACAAGCGTCCTGTATCTACCCCTTGTATTTCTTTATACCTTTGCCACACTGTCTGCGTCACCATCTAGTACCAATACACTCCTGCGCACACACCCACCAGCTGTTGATTCAATCAATAAATAAGCATCCCATGCATCCATACGCAGGTATTAATATTCCCATTGTCACCTTAATATCCAACTCAATAGCCTAGAGTATATATTAAGCTTTATTATGATGCCCTACCAAAAGATTTATTCAGAGGAGAACTCACCCTTTGGAATTGCGCACTCAAAATTGGGTTAGTATTTGTGTCAGAACGAGAGGGCAGTTTTTAAGCAAAAAAACGCGCTGTTTTTTAATCAATTTCCGCCTTTGGCACTCCTCCATCTCGTTCGTGTGGGCTTGGAAACACCTACGGTAAGCCATATTATCAAAACAAAAGAGAAATACTTTTTGATGCTCCAGCTCATTGGAGCGAGAAGCGATGTTTGTAGAAAAAACATTGCGGAATAAAAATTTACAGAATAAAATATCAAGAAATATTTGCATAACGCTTTCCTTGAAAAAAACGTCACTAGTAGTGGAAATGACAACCACGTGAATCATATTCAAAAGGAACATTTCCTTTCATACTTCATTGAATCGAAATAAAACTGAAGCTGCTGCTAGCATTAAAAAAATATAACATTTTCCATTATTGGGGAAATTATAATTTAACGGACTGGATGTAATTGAACAAAAATAAAATTTGTTTGCATAAGCCCCAATATATTGATTTTGTACTTGATTACTTATGGTTACCTAGAGAGTGCATGGAATTTAAATTAAATATTTTCCGGGCGTATTTTATATTCTGTAAATCCAGACGCTGTCCAAACAATTCATACATACTAATATTTGCTATCATAATATCCTTTCTGCAAAACAATAAATTGTTTAGTTGTTTTTTACCATTCGTTTCTGTAAACCTTTTAATGCCTCCAGGCTCATTTCGGTATCGAGATCTACCTACACCCAAGGGTCAACCATTAACCATCAGAAGCAAACTAGCACAAACGACGTTAAGGTGTGAATAAAACGATGTTCAGTCTTGGGCATCTTGGATCCAGTTTGAAGATCGTCCGTCCATCAGCGGTCGTCCCCCGATTTTGGGACGCCATTCCATTATTCTCTTCTCAATCCTATCCTTCTGTTTGGTTCGCAGGTCTGATTGTCCCTTCCCATTCGGATCTCGTGTCCTAGGTATTTGTAAGATGTTACGTATTTTTTCATATTGGACGAATATTAGTACTAAGGACTTGTTGTATTCTATCCTTTTTTCTATTAATGATTTTATTACCCGGAGATGGTCATTTGTTCCAAATCCGGCTCGGAAACCTGCTTGTTCTCTTGGCTGATACAGGTCAAGTTTATTAGTAAGCGTTTCTTAGTTACCTTGAAAACCTACTGTAGGATTCCCATGAAATTTTCAGGAAATTTTTACAAAGTATCCGATGTTCCTACTACTTTTTATTTTTTCACAAATAAATTAAAAATAGGGAACACAGGATGATTCCTTTCAATGCCAACAAACTCTGTCCACGCTTATTTCTTCACAAAATAAAGAAATGAAGATTCTATTGTATGGTTCAAATATTCCGAATGACATACTTATCTATAGTTTATCTTAGGTTAAAATATTTAATTTTCCAAAACAAATTAATTCCTTCCCAAAATACATAAACAAAATTTACCCATACGACCAATTTTATCTACCATCAATTCACCAAATTATGACATCAAAATTTTTATTAAACATTTTATCAAATATTATAGGAAAAAACAATATTCAATTAAAAATTCTGCAGATCTCAAAAATAATATAAAGCAATTAACTATTACACAAAACCATATTTTATTATTATTAAATGTTAGGTGAGTTTACAGTAACATTCCAAATAAACTTGCAATTCAAATTATACATAAAAAATCTAGTTATGGATGATTTAGAGGACATTTGTTAAAAAAAACCTTCTAAATAAAGAATTCATATCATTACCATACACAAACAAACAAAGTAAAATAGTCAAAACGACTAATTAGTGAAATGTTACACATTAAAATTAATGAAAACATTAATTGTAATTTTAAAAAAATACACAAAATTTGGCTTACAATTAGAAGACGATCACGATGCCAATCGAAAGCTTGGGAATTCTTTAGATTTTCTCAGATTTTTGACTTTTTAAAACAGCTTTTAGATATTTAAATTGAAGTCAATTATATCCTTTTTGTAATTTATTTATTTATTGACTTCTAAACTTTTTATACAAATTGGACTAGAGTATAATTATCGAGGGAATAGAACATCTAACGTCATATAGTTCCACATAAATAGGTCCAAATTACAGTTATTAATGTAATTATTAATTAATATTTTTATTATATTATCTCTATTACTCCACAGATGATGGAAATAGAAAAAGAAAAGATGCACCAGGAGGAGATGACCCTTTCAACAGGTCCAAGAAGATAAGTAGAACTCCAACGAAAACAAATAAAGATGAAGGTAAACTAGATCTTCTTATTAAAATGGTTCAGGACCTGAAAGAAAAAATTAATAAGGTAAGAACTGAACAGGGGGATATAAAGGACGAGATTAAAAAAATAAGGCA
>JAUIMW010002276.1:0-10964 GCA_033557785.1 Enochrus cinctus | reverse complement strand
CAAGTGGAAAATTGGAAGCTCTATTGTTTTCGCAAGGTCACGCTTTGGCTTCCTCATTTTTATACTCATTTTTATATCTACCTATGTACACAAATAACACCGATTTGTTATCATTAACAAATACGTTGATTGTGGAGAACCTGGAGGACATTCCATGCCTGTGGGATATTTACAATTTACATCAAAATCGTGCAAACTGTTCTTTAGTTACGTATACAAATTAATAGTAATATACAATAGAGTGTAAGATGTAGGCTAAGGTACCTAACACACTAAGACAATACAGTAATCTTTACTCTTTAAGACGTCTAACACGTCAGACGATAAGATAAGCTATGAACGTTACATCACTTAACATATTAAAATAAGCAAATAAATTATGTATGTTAAAGCACCTAATACACTAAAAGAATAGTTCACTATCTTAAGACATCTACCACACTAGCACAATATAGTAAACTATTAAAGTTATAACATATTAAATCAGTACGTTAAAGTATCCAATGCATTAAGATATTCCAGTACGTAAATTAAGACATCTAATACATCAAAACATTAATACACTTGGATAAACTATGTAAGTTAAGGTACCACACACACTAAGACTGTCCACTAAAGTATGCACATTAAAAGATGTAACACACTAAAGAGATGAAACACTAAGTAAAGTCAGTTATGTACATATACATCTAACATATAACAACAACTAAGTGATAAAAAGATAAGTGATTTAAGGTACCTAACACACTAAGACAGTTTAATGGACTAAACACATTAAGACATTAAACACACTAAAAAGATATTTAAAGATGACACACTAAGACGAACAAACTATGAACGTTACATCACTTAACATATTAAATTAAATTAAATAGGAAAGTAAATGATGTAAATTAAGGCACCTAACACACTAAGAGAATAAGTAAGCTAATTACTATAAGACTTCTTAAATATTAAAGAGACAACAAACTCATCCAGCTAAGTACGTTAAAACACCTATGAATATTAAAACACATAACATATTAAAATAGTTCACTAGCTTAAGACATCTACCACGCTAGAGATAGAATAAACTATGTAAGTTATAACATATTAAGTATGTTAAAGTATCCAATACATTAAGATAGCCCAGTAACATACGTAAATTAAAACATATAATACATCAAAACATTAACAGACTTGGATAAACTATGTACGTTAAGACACCACACACACTAAGATTGTCCACTAAAGTATGCAAATTGAAACATATAACACACTAAAGAGATGAAACACTAAGTTAAGTCAGTATGTACATGTATACCTAACATATAACAATAGTTGAGTAAGATAAATGATTTAAGGTACCTAACACACTAAGACAATTTAGTAGACTAAACATATTAGACGTTTAACACACTAAAGAGATGAAACGCTAAATAAAATTAATTATGTATGTTACAGCGCTTAATATACTATAATAGATGAGTAAAACTAAGTACATTAAAGTACCTAACACACTAAGACAATCTTGTAGATGCAAATTAAGACATCTAACACACTAAAAGATTACACTCTAAGATAGGAGAGGAAGCTATGTACGTTACAACATCTAACATACTAAAACATTCAAATGAATTGTGTAAGTTAAGACACCTAACACACTAAGAGACCCAAGTAAACTATTTATGTTAAGACTTCTAACATATTAAAAAGATGACACTCATGCAACTAAGTAACTTACAGCACCTATGAATATTAAAGCACATAACACATTAAAATAGTCCACTAACTTAAGACATCTACCACACTAACACAGTAGAGTTAACTATTAAAGTTATAACATATTAAATCAGCACGTTAAAGTATCCAATGCGTTAAGATATTCCAGTAAGTTACGTAAATTAAGACCTCTAATACATCAAAACATTAACATACTTGGATAAACTATGTACGTTAAGGTACCACACACACTAAGACTCCAGTAAAGTATGCACTTTAAGATATATAACACACTAAAGAGATGAAACACTAAGTAAAGTCAGTTATGTACATGTATACCTAACATATAACAACAGTTGAGTAAGATAAGTGATTTAAGGTACCTAACACACTAAGACGTTTAACACACTAAAGAGATGAAATGCTAAATAAAATCAATTATATATGTTACAGCGCCTAATATACTATTATAGCTCAGTAAACTAAGTTGCATTAAAGTACCCAACACACTAAGACAATCTAGTAGAATATGTACAATAAGACATCTAAGACACTAAAAAGATTACATAATAACATAACAGAGTAAGCTATGTATGCTAGAGTATATAACATATACTGGATAAACTATGCACGTTAAGACACCACACACACTAAGACTACCCAGTAAAATATGCACATTAAAACATATAAGACACTAAAGAGATGAAACACTAGATAAAAAGCATATAAATTACGCAGGTTAAGGTACCTAACACACTAAGACAAAACAGTAATCTTTACTCTTTAAGACGTCTAACACACTAAGAAAAATGACAACACAAGTAAGACGATAAGATAAGCTATGAACATTACATCACTTAACATATTAAAATAAGCAAGTGAATTATGTAGGTTAAGGCACCTAACACACTAAGAAAATAAGTAAACTACACTAAGACTTCTAACTTCTAAAATTAAAAAGATGACACTCATGCAACTAAGTACATTACAACACCTATGAATATTAAAACACATAACATATTAAAGTAGTCCACTAACTTAAGACATCTACCACACTAACTCAGTAAAGTAAACTATGTAAGTTATAACATATTAAGTACGTTAAAACATTCAATACATCAAAACATTAACTTGGATAAACTATGTTCGTTAAGACACCACACACACTAAGAAAATCTAGTAAACTAGTTACAATAAGGCTTCTACCATATTAATTCACGTAAGTAAGTACGTTACAACGCTTATGAGTATTAAAGCACAAAACACATTAAAAAAGTCCGCTAACTTAAGACATCTACCACACTAAAAACATCCCTAACAACACAGTAGAGTAAACTATGTACGTTATAATAGAGTAATAATACAGTAGAATGAGCTATATAATTTATAACACCAGATATATTAAAGTAGACAATTAAATTACGTACATTAAGACATTCAATACATTAAAATATTCCAATAAACTACGTAATTAAAAAAATCTAATACATCAAATCATTAACACACTAATAAACTATGTATGTTAAGACACCACACACACTAAGACTGTCCACTAAAGTATACACATTAAGACATATAACACACTAAAGAGATGAAACAAAGTAAAGTCAGTTATGTAGGTTACAGCAACATAATATAATAGACAAATAAATTATGTAGGTTAAGGTACCTAATACACTAAGATAAACAGTAACCTTGATACATTAAGATATCAAACACACTAAAAAAATCACACTCTAAGATTAGAGAAGAAGCTATATACGTTACAACATCTAACGTACTAAAACAGACAAATAAATTGTATAGGTTAAGACACCTAACACACTAAGAGAACCAAGTAAACTATTTATGTTAAGACTTGTAACATATTTAAAAAATTACACTTATGCAACTAAGTACGTTGCAACACCTATAAATATTAAAACACATAACATATTAAAGTAGTCCACTAACTTAAGACATCTACCACACTAACTCAGTAGAATAAACTATGTAAGTTATAACATATTAAGTATGTTAAAGTATCCAATACATTAAGATAGCCCAGTAATATACGTAAATTAAAACATCTAATACATCAAAACATTAACAGACTTGGATAAACTATGTGCGTTAAGACACCACACACACTAAGACTGTCAAGACTGACAGTAAAGTATGCACATTAAAACATATAATGCACTAAAGAGATGAAACAACAGATGAGTAAGATAAGTGATTTAAGGTTCCTAACACACTAAGACAGTTTAGTAGACTAAACACATTAAGACGTTTAACACACTAAGGAGATGAAACGTTAAAAAAAATCAATTATGTATGTTGCAGCGCCTAATATACTATTAAAGCTAAGTAAACTAAGTACATTAAAGTACCCAACACACTAAGACAATCTAGTAGAATATGCAAATTAAGACATCTATCAGACTAAAAAGATTACACACCAACATAGTAGAGTAAGCTATGTACACCAGAACATATAACATATCAAAACAGACAAGTAAGTCACGTAGGTTAAGACACCTTACAGACTAAGAAAATAAATAAATAAGCTATTTACATTCAAACTTTTAACATACTAAAAAGATGACAAACTCATGCAACTTAGTACGTTACAACTTACCTACATACAACGTTAGAGACATATGAATATTAAAGCACATAACACATTAAAATAGTCCACTAACTTAAGACATCTACCACACTAAAAAGATATCTAATAACACAGTAGAATAAACTATGTAAGTTATAACATATTAAATCAGTAAATTATGTACGTTAAGGCACGTAACACATTAGGAAAATGCAAAAGCAATGTATATTAAGACGTCTAACATACTAAAAAGATGATACAGAAATACAGTAAAATAAGCTCAGTAAGTTACAGCACCAAATATATTAAAACAAGCAATTAAATTACGAACTTTAGGGCATCTAATGTATTAAGATATTTTAATAAGCTACGTAAATTGAAACATCTAATACATTAGAACATTAACACACTTAAATAAACTATATACATTAAGGCACCACACACACTAAGATTGTCCAGTAAAGTATGCACATAAAAACATATAACACTCTAAAGAAATGAAATACTAGATAAAGTCAGGTATGTACGTTACAGCACCTAACATAATATAATAGGCAAATAAATTATGTAGGTTTAAGTACCTAACACACTAAGACAAACAGTAACCTTAATATATTTAGATATCTAACACACTAAAAACTAATATCTAACATACTAAAAAGACAAATAAATTGTGCAGGTTAAGACACCTGACATACTAAGAGACCTTAGTAAGTTATTTATATTAAGACTTCTAACATATTATAAATATAACACATCTAACATATTAAAACATATAATAAAGATATGTATCTTAAGGTACATTACACATTAAGATATTTCACCAACAAATGTTCATTAAGACATCTACCACGCTGAGAAGAACCTAAGACTTTAAGAGAATGCTAAGACTATTTTAAAAAGTTAAAAAATAAGCTAAATATGAACGAGCTAGACATATAAGTTAAGGCACTTGAAAGTACTACATCTATTATGAGAGTAAACAGTGTCCATTAAGGCACCTAGCACACTAAGGCAGTCAAATAGGTAAACTACATTAAAATTTATAAAGCACTAAAAAGATGATACACTAACACACTTTTTTTTACAAAACCTATCATAATAAAACGTACAATAAAGGAATATACTTTAAAGCACTCAACACATTAAGACATATACTACACTAAAAAGAAGACACACTAACACAGTAAAGTAAACTATATAAGTTATAACACATGACGTCAGCAAATAATCTGTCTATGTTAAGGCACCTAACACACTAAGACTATCAGTACAACGGGTAAGTAAGCTAAGTAAATTAATGTACCTAACACACTAAGACAATCTAGTAGATTATGCAAATTAAGGCATCCAACACACTAAAAAGATGTTTAAAGATGACATACTAAGATAAATAAGTTATAAACGTAACATTACTTAACATATTAAAATAGGCAAGTAAATTATGTAGGTTAAAGCACCTAACACACTAAAAGAATAAGTACTAAGTACTATTTACATTAAGACATCTACCACACTAACTATGTATATGTATGTTATAACATATTAAGTACGTTAAAGTATCCAATGCATTAAGATATTCCAGTAAAGTAGGTAACTTAAGACATCTAATACATCAAAACATTAATACACTTGGATAAAGTATGTACGTTAAGGTACCACACACACTAAGACTGTCCAGTAAAGTATGCACATTAAAAGATATAACACACTAAAGAGATAAAACACTAAGTAATGACAGTTATGTACGTTACAATACCTAACAATAATAAATTATGTAAGTTAAGGTACCTAATACACTAAGAGAAACAGCAACCTTTATATATTAAGATATCTAACATAATAAAAAGATTATATTCTAAGATAAAAGAAAAAACTATGTACGTTACAACATCTAACATACTAAAACAGAAAAATAAGTTGTATAGGTTAAGACACCTAACACACTAAGAGACCTCAGCAAGTTATTTATATTAAGACTTTTAACATATTATAAAGATGACATACACAAACATATTAAAACATGCGATAAAGATATGTATGTTAAAGCACATAACACACTAAGATAGTTCATTAACCTATGTTCATTAAGACATCTACCACACAAAAAAGAGCCAAAAACATTACGAGAGTGCAAAAACTATGTATATTAAGAGCCCAGCAATCTATTTATATTAAGACTTCTAACATATTAGAAAAACGACACATCAAACATATTAAAACATCCGATAAAGATATGTACGTTAAAACATATAACACACTAAGATATTTTATTAACAATGTTTATTAAGACATCTACCACGCTAAAAAGAACCAAAGACGTTAAGATAATGTTAAGACTATGTATATTAACACATCTAACATACTAAATAAATGGCACGTTATAAAATAAGCTAAATATGAATGAGTTAGTCATATAAGTTAAGGTACTTGAAAGTACAGCATTTATTATGCGAGTAAACAGTGTCCATTAAGGCACCGAACACACTAAAACAGTCAAATAGATAAACTACATTAAAACTTATTAAGCACTAAAAAGGTGATATACTTTATAATATAATATTGTATACAATAAAGGTATGAACGTTAAAGCATCTAACACATTAAGACATCTACCCCACTAAAAAGATGACACACTAACACAATAGTGAACTATATAAGTTATAAGACATGAAGTCAGGCAAATAATTTATGCACGTTAAGGCACCTAACACACTAAAAAATTGAAGCGTAAGAAATATAAATTAAAGATAAACTAAATACATTACCTTAAGGCATATAACACACTAAGATAGACTACTAACCTATGTTCATTAAGACATCTATCACATTAAAATAATGAAAATAGTAAGTTTTATACCTAACACATTAAAACAGGCGAATAAGTTATGTACATTAAGACTACTAATATACTAAGCTGTGCATTAAAACATCTCCCACACTAAAAAAACTAAAGACATTAAGCGAATGCAAAAGTTATACATATTAAGACATTTAACACACTAACACAGTATAATAAGCTAAATGTGAAGAAGTAGGTCAGATAAACTAAAGAGTAAAGTTAATATACAATATAGCTGAATAAGCCTAAAGCGTTTAAGTACATAACACACTAAGACAATTAAGTAAATTTTTCAAATTAAGACATCTAACACACTAAAAGAGTACACACTAAAATGCCATAGTAAGCTGTGTACCTAACATACTAAGAAATTCCAATAAAATGCGCATTAAGACATCTAACACAGTAAAAAGATGACACACTAATTAAAACAAGAGTAAACTAAACGCATTAAAGTACCTAACAGACTAATACATTCTAATAGACTACGCAAATTAAAATACCTAACATACTAAAAGATTATAGACTAAGATAGTAGAGTAAGCTGAGTACGTTACACCACTTAACATACTAAAACATGCGACAAATCTATGAATATTAAGGCACATAACACGTTAAAATAGTCACTAGCTTAAGACATCTACCACACTAAAAAGATATCTACTAACACAGCAGAGTATACTATATAAGTTAGAACATATTAAATCAATAAGTTAAATTAATCTAAAGAACGCAAAAGCTATGTATATTAAGACGTCTAACATACTAAAAAGATGACTCACAAATGCAGTAGAATAAGCTGTCTTAGTTATAACATCAAATACATTAGAAACAGGCAATTAAATTACGTACGTTAAGACATCTAATGCGTTGAAATATTCCAGTAAGCTACGTAAATGAAGACGTCTAATATATGTTAAGACACCACACACACTAAGATTATCCAGTAAAATATGCACATTAAAACATATAACACATTAAAGAGATGAAACACTAGATAAAATCAGTTACAGCACTTAACATAATATAAAAGACAAATAAATTATCTAAATTAAGGCACGTAACACACTATTTACATTAAGACTTCTGAACACAAACTAATAATAGGTCTGGGTAACATTTCATGTTACTATTATACTATGTAAGCTAAAGTACCGAACACACTAAGACAATACAGTAACCCTTGTATATTAAGACATCTAACACACTAAAAAGATTACACTCTAAGATAGGAGAGGAAGCTATATACATTATAACATCTAACATACTAAAAAGGCAAATAAATTGTGTAGGTTAAGACACCTAACACACTAAGAAAGTATCCAATGCATTAAGATATTTCAGTAAGGTACGTAAAAATAAGACATCGAATACATCAAAACATCATTTGACTAATTTGTAATTGAAAGTTACACTTTTTAAAGTAAGTTAAAGCACCTAACACTAAGACAGTACACTAAGCTATTTACAATAAGAATGCATCTAGCATATTAAGATAGCCTACTAACCTATGTTCATTAAGACATCTACCGCATTAAAAACTAAACTACTAAAACACTAAGACAGGCTACTAAGTTGTGAATTAAGACATCTACCACAGTAAAAAAATACATTAAGATAAAAGAGTAATCTATGTACGTAGCAATACCCAACATATTAAGACAGGCGAATAAGTTACGTACATTAAGGCGACTAACACACTTTCACAGACAGTCTTGTAAGCTGTAGATTAAGGCATTTACCTCACTAAAAGTGACACACTAATACAGTAGTGTAAGTTGTAACATATATCACATTAAGTCGGGAGAGTAAGCTATGTACACTAAGACTATATTCGACGAGTTATCAGGTACGTTAAGGCACCAAATACTAAGACAGTGCACTAAGCTATTTACATTAAGACATCAAATATACGTACTATAAATCATTCTATGCATTAAGATATTCTAGTAAATTATATAAATAAAGACATCTAATACATCAAAGCAATAACTATATAAGTTAAGACACCAATATTAAAAATGTAAGACAAGCTATATACATTACACAAACTATTTACGTTAAGATACCACATACACTAGGACTGTCCAGTAAAACATACACATTAAAAAATATAACACACTAAATAGATGCAATACTTGATAAAGTCAGTTATGCACGTTACAGTAACTAACATACTATAACAGGCAAGTAAGTTTTGTAGGTTAAGACACCTAACACACTAAAACAGTAACCACTAGCCTATATTCATTAAAACATCTAACACACTAAAAAGATAAATCAACACAGTAGAATAAGTTATGTAAGATATAACATTAAATTAGTAAGTTATGTATGTTAAGGCACCTAATACACTAACATACTAAAAAGATGACACATAAATACAGTAGAATGAGCTATATAAGTTATAGCACCAAATATATTAAAATATGAATTAAATTACGTACGTTGAAGTATCATAAAATAGTCTACGAACAAATGTTCATTAAGACATCAACCACACTAAAAAGATGTAGCACTGAAATAAAAGGGTAAGCTATGTACATAACAATACCTTACATAGTAAAATAGGCGAATGAGATATGTACGCTAAGGCAACTAACACACTAAGACAATCTACTAAATTATGTTCATTAAGATATCTACCACACAAACAATAACATTGACAAGCAGTTTAGTACCTGTCGCTAAAGTAGGTATTTAGCAAGCGCAATGTAATAGTCCTTAAACTGGAATTTTACTGTATATAATACCCTACACATTAAAAACGGTAAATAAGTTTTGTACGTTAAAGCAACTAACACACTAAAACAGTCTTCTAAGCTGTAGATTAAGACATTTACCACTTTAAAAGATAACACACTGGAATAAGACGAATTAGTCAGACACTTTAAGGCACCTAATACTAAGCTACCTACATTAAAAAATCTAACACGCTAAAGAGATAACACACTAATTAACTAGTTAGTTACCTACATTAAAGTACCTAACACACTTAGTTAATCTAGTAGATTATGCATATTAAGACATCTAACACACTAAAAGATTACACACTAAGATAGCAAAGTAATCTGCGTACGTTACAGCACCTAACATATTAAAACAGGCAAGTAAATTATGTAAGTTAAGGCACCTAGCACACTAAGAGAATTCAATAAGAGATTTCTATTAAGACTTTTAACACATTAAAAACATGACACATGTTATAACACCCAACATGCCATAAAGCAACGTATATTAGATCACCTAAAATAGTTCTCAACAGGGAGTCTGAGGGACATGGAATGACCTACAGGAACTCTCTGTTCTACTTAGTTTTAATTTGCTTAAAAATCTTTACATCACACTTCATATTTTCAAGTTAATCTACCATTAAAAAAAGCATAAATTCTGGAGTACCTGGAGGACATTCCATGTCCCCCCAGACCCCCTGGTGATCCTTCTTTTGAGATGTTTTTAAATCTATTCAAAAGTAGGGATGTTTACTGATTTTTTAAACGATAAAAGAAAGGTCACCAGGGAGTCTGGGGGACATGGAATGTCCTCCAAGTATTTACTTGTTAAACTTGAAAAAATAAAGTTTGATATAAAGATTTTTTAACGAAATTAAGAGTATGTAGAACTTGGTGCACCTGGAGAACATTCCATGTCCCCCAGACCCCCTGGTGTCCTTCTTTTATGTTGTTTTTATTTTTAATTAAATGTAGGAATGTTTACTGACTTTCAAACGATAAAAGAAGGCCCACCAGGGGGTCTGGGGGACATGGAATGTGTTACACATTAAGACTGGTGAATAAACTAAGTCCATTAAGGTGACCTACACATTAAAAA
>JAUIMW010002275.1:0-10966 GCA_033557785.1 Enochrus cinctus | reverse complement strand
GTCTGTATATTGTCTTGTACACAGTCAGTTTTGTTCTTGCTGACACTTCACTTTTTCCTATGAAACCGTTCGACAGTAGGTTTTCATTGCTTTTTTTACTCTGGATTTGATCATCTCAACTACTCCTTATTTGGACTCCGAGGTATTGGAAGCTTGGTACCCTCTCTACTTCATGGTGCTCCACCTTTATTGGGAAGTCTCTGCCGTCACCTGCTGTCATAATTTTCGTTTTCTCAAAATTTATAATCATCCCACTCCTTCGGAGGTTCTCATTCCAACTTGAAAGGCTGTCCTGCATATCCTCTAGCGTGCTAGTTATCATCGGTGAAGGCTGCCTCCGATATTTTCACCTTTTGTAGGTTTCTGTGTCCGACCACTAGTTTTTTTGTTCTAGATGAGCTTTCTCTTATGACTTTGTCCAGAAACACACTGAACAGCAGCGGACTCAGAGGGCTGCCCTGTCTTAATCCAGTCTTTGTTTCAAATGGTTTCGACCTCTCATTTTTTGTGTTCACTACCGGTTAATGGTTCGGTCATAGATGCTCCTAACTGCTCCTGTCAATTCCCTATCTTCCTATCTTCTCTCAAGTGTCTCCTACATTTGCTGTTTTGGTACCTTATCAAAGGTTTTTTCGAGGTCAATGAAGGCCAGACAGACCCTCGATTTCAGCGCTATTGCCCTGTCAATAATCTGTTTCAGCGTGAATACATTATCTTGGGTTCCTCGGCCTGTTCTAAATCAACACTCTGGCTGTTCAAATGCTTCCTTGACCACTGCATAGAGCCTCTGTTCTAGCATCTTTAGACTTTTAGGGCTGTTGTTAGTAGCGTTATTCCCCTATAGTTCTTGCATTCTTTGTTATCACCCTTCTTGTATATTGGAATTATCAGTGCTACCTTCCACTCCTTTGGAATGCTCTTAGTTTCCACGCTTTGTTGTATATTTCTTTTAATAATAGAAAATAGTTGATGGCACCAAAACCCATCGAAAAGAATTCCAATGCCAGACTGTCTATTACTGATTAAAAATTGCCCCAAAGCAGCGCTCCATTTCCCTAATAACGCGAGCACAGTTTGGGCTGAACTGAGTTCCCATGGCCTTAACGCGAAAGCTTAACAAATGGGGAAATTTCGAACCAGCATTGGTTTAATTTCCACAGCTTAATAGTTTGAACAACTATAGCCTAGACCTGAGGGAAGGTTATTTTGCTTTTGAGATTTGTCATTTAGCTGGACTAAAACTATAACGCCAACCTATCAGGTACAATGGAACCTTGACTATTAATTAAGAGTCGCTGCCGAAACAACCCCATCAAATAATAGACAGTGTTCTAGACGCGAGATTTACAGATATTTCCATTTATTTCAGTTATGGATTATTATTCTTAGATACTTAACATTATGTTTTATATTATTTTACTAAATTAATTTATGGACCTCAATTATGATGTCAAGCCTGACTGTAATAAAGTAATCATTTAATTTAGTTAGTGTGATAAACTGTGTGATCAATTATTTATGTAGCAAATTGTTGAACTCTGTTATTTAACTCGCGTGATTCCATTTAGTCACTTAACATTCGAATTATGAAATAATATCTGATATCAGTTAATGCGACCGTAATTACCAGTGTGAATTGATATGCCAGATGTAATAGTAGAAGTTTTTCTTTGAATAACTACGTCCTTGCGGCCGGTCTGCCCCTCTGACTTTTCTAGTACTTTTGAAACACTCACGAACGCAATCGTTATTACACTTATTGACCTCGATTTCTAAAATTGGAGACTTATTGGCTTAACTACACTACCAATCATTTTCTAACCGTGACTTAGATTTGCTTAATACCCTAAAGGAACTGCCGCCACCCGGTTGCGCTAGTGGACAACCCCGTCATGCTGACAATTAACTATCACGAACTACCCTGCTTGCTTACCCCCGGAGAACTGTCTTGCTGACCGTCCCAGACGTACCGATCTCGGTACTTCCGGTATTGAATTCTAAACAAAATATTGAAAACCAAATCGAAATCGGTGTAGAAATAACTTCACAAAAGTAAATATTACTGCTAGACTTACCTCTTAAGTGATGAACTTTAATGAATCTTAGTCATATTCTTATTCGAAACATGTAAACGTTACTGTTGCGTTTCAGTTTTTGCGTGTTTTTGGTAGGTGAAAGGGTTTCTGCTGGCAACCGACCAGAGATAACCGAGATGCACATCGCCCTTGTAGCAAAATAGTCACAATGTAATTTTGATATAAAGCGCCCCTAACGAGTACGAAGGAACTTTTGAATATCGATATAATAGAAATTTATAATTATAGGTTCAACTAATGTGTTACACAGTGGCGTGCGCCCGGCTTTGTACATTCAATGGCGTGCATTATATGGTAAATAATACTAATCTGTATTTTCAAAAATAGTTTTATTATGGAAAAATAAACATATAAAACATATCTTGGTTAAAGTTCTTACCTAAAACATATTTGAACCTGCTACTGAGTTATATCTTACAAACTTCTTGGTTTTGTAAAAATACTACCCAGATTTTCTCTATATTCCTCATCACTCTTTAAATATGTTATGCTCTTTATGGAACTCAATTTCCATTGTTCTACGTTTATCTTACCTTTGCTTAACTTTCGTCTATTTATCCTCAATACAATCTGAATCTTCAAGTCGAGTTCACTCGTCATATAAGTATATTTCATTCTCCTTGGTACATAATCATGCAAAAGCTCGAATGCACATTTGTAAGATCTTATTCCATCTGTCTTCTTCTTTAAGTGAAGATGCTAAAGATCTTAGTATAGTCCGTTTGTACCTCCCTACTTGACCGTTTGCTCTTGGAGTTGCTGTAGCATTCAGGAAGTAGAACACATTTGTTTGAATTTTTTATTAGTATAACAGCTCCCTCGATCATTTACTATTCTTCTAGGCAAACCATAAGTTTTAAGCAAAAAAAAAACAATTAAACGGTTTGTGCTCACGAACGAAGTGTCGTATGGTATTGCAACTTTTTCGATATGGTACAAGTAGCCCAATTTTCAACCACCAGGCTCCTTATTATATAGACATTCACACCTGACAGTGTCTTTTCCAATCCGATATGTCTCCCTGCACCGAGTCCGGGGAGAGCAGCAGACCTCGTCCGTCTTAGTCCGTGAGATAGTTCGTCTTCAGTCAGTAGATAAGATGTAATAAAAGTGATGTTATGATTGCAAGGGAGTAGTTCTTGAGAGAAAATATATATTTTAAGAAATAGCTTGGAGAATTTGAAGAGAAATACAACTTATTGCAGGAAACAACAAATTGTTGAAGCACAATTATGAACTAATGCTAGAAAAAGTAAACTGGTAAACATGCTATCATAAACAGAATATCAAGTGCATTTTCGGGAATAGAGGAATTGGAAAAACAGTTAGCTATAATAAATATATCAATTTGAATCAACCACCCCAAAGCACGAAATATCTTAAATCTGTAACTAACGAAAAGCACATATTAACAGACTATGAAGCCAACAAAATTGAGAAAGAAGGATTGAATTTGGAAAATGAATTTGAAATGCCAAGAATAAAGAAACGAAGGTGCAGACAACCTCAAGTTGGCTCTGCGAAGATAACACTGGTTTTGATGGCAGGCAAGTTAAGAAAAAGAAAGTTTGGTTATTTATATGCCGAGTAAAAAATCATGTAAAAGAGGTTATGATTTTTAACGATCTTGTTAATAAATTGAATACTAATCAAATTCAAGTAACTGGCTGACTTACCAACTAAAACTGAGAAACAAGATAATAAATGCTTTCTAGTGGGAGATAATTTTAACCTCAAAGAAAAATTATATGAACCTGAGCTTTGGCCAATTGGTGTGGCAATATCAAGGTTTGATTTCAAAATATGAAGTCATTTCTCAGATAAAAGAGAACTTTGAAAGACAAAAGTTATAGCAAGGTTAAATCTTTATGTAAATTAGGAGATCCAGACTCAATCAGCAAAAATATACAAATAAGCCATTTAATGTCTTTTTCGTAGATTTTTGAAATGATGCAGTAGAGTGACAAGTTCCTTTGAGAAAAATCAACTTTTTAAAAAATTACTGGCATGTTTATATGAAATGTAATACACTGGTTGACTTTTATTGAAAAAAAGCACATTATACAGAAATAAAAATATTCCTAGAACACTTAAGGAGTTTCAAACCATTGGAATTTTCAAATCAACATCGAAACCAACATCAGAATCATATCGTGTTCCATCAAATCATCAACAGTGAAAACTTCTTGACAAGAAAGCTATTCAGTCGCGGAATAGCTCGTCCAACTTAACCCACAAATTCTATCGGACTAATCCACAAACAAAACCAAAAACAACGATGCTATTCATTCTTGTCAGTGCACCAGACCAAGCCTTCGGTACAGAATTCTCGACCTCCAGGAGGCAACCATGACACAAATATCATTACATACAACGAAGATTAGAACGACAAAACGGTTGATTTATCTTGTCTTGGCAAAAAGTGGATTATAAATAATTAACAAAAACTTTTCTCACTTTTATTTTTAAGTCCAGCCGATTGGTTTTATTGATTAATCGAATTTACATTATCTTCTTCTAGTATCTTTTTGAGAGTATTAAATATAGTACTAGAATATTTTCGTCGATTTTGCAAGTGCGATCTAGCGTATATCAAAAATCTTCTTTCGCCTCTCATTTCTCCCAGTTCCACCAACTGAAACAAATGTTGTTTTATATTGCATTCAACTTAAGAAAAGTAGACTCTTACCTTTGCAAAACTTTCTTCGTCGCTTAAGCGCAAGCTCAAATAAGTCATTTCCAAATGAGGTGGCCTGTGTTCTTCCACAAATCTAGCGTAGTTATTTTTAATGTATTCTAACAGTTTGGGGATAAGTGGAGACGAAACTCTCAAAGATTTTTTTATTGCACTCGAATGCTTAACGTAATAAGTTTTATTCCCGTAATAGTTAGAGATGAATTCGTCCATAGCTTGATCGTCTTCTGTACAGCTTAAAGACGCTCCAATTTTCATTTTCAGTTTGTGGTCCTCCTCAAGAGAGTATCTTTGCGCCATATATTTCCATTCGCTGTAGTTAGCAGCTTTCATAGCTTGGCAGAAGATGATATCTTTCAAATTAGGCGAAATTTTGTAATTGCTGTCTTCTTTCCATTTTTGGTATATAGATAGGTAGGAGTTTCTGCAGCCGGGCTCCCCTAAATCAGCCAATTGCTGTAATATTTTAACTCTGGTACGTTTAACAAGAGGAGGATCATCTTCCAGCTCCGAATATCCAATTTTGTCTATAGTAGGTTTCAGCACGGCTATGACGTATTTTTTGAAATATCTATGTTCTTCAGGCATGGACGCCAAAATTTCTGGGGATTGAATGTATTTTATGAAAGTTGAAATAATCGCATAGTTTGTATCTTTCCTTATGTAGAAAGCTAGTCTAAAAGGAATATCATAGGAAATTTTTCCTGCTCCAGCTAATCGAAACGAGTCTGCAATAAGTTGAATTCTGTTGTAAACGTGAATTTTTTCAAAACTTGTATTTAGCGCTCGTATAAGTCTGTACCAATTGGTCGTATCATAGTTAACCCTGCAATGGGCAGACACTTGCTTGTTAAGAAGGTACCAGTTATCTGTAGGGTAAGTGTTTGGTAAAGTGGTGGTTCTTTCGGACAACCAAACTTCTGCTGAAGTGTTGGAGAAGTCAGGGTCTGGTCCAAACGCAAAATTGATGGGAATAGTCCAAAGACTTGCATGAAGTCCTCCCACAGAGTTTTTGTGCTTTCCTTGCGTAATGGTTACGCGGCCAGTTTGGTAGTCCATATTTACGTTCAATTCCGGGAAGCCTCCCTGGTTGACCCAAGTATTCATAATATCGTGCAAATTGTGCCCTCCCAACAAATAGAGCTTGTCGTACTTTTCCAATACTTCAATGTAGGCATTGTATAAGTCTTTTGGTTCTGCCACGCCAAATTTGCTGCAAAAAAAAACAAAATAAGAGACCTGGAAAACTATACAACTAAATGAGGTTGCTGCTAAGGGAAACGTTTGACGTTAACGAGAAGACTTACTGTTTTTCCAAATATACCCTAGTCCCTTCTCTGAAAATATCCTCTGTGAGGAAAAGGTTCATCATATAAATAACAGCAGGGGCTTTGTAGTATGGAATATATGGCTGAGGAGGACCTGTCCCAGGTTCTTTATTGTAATATGTCATCCCGACGTTGGTATCAGAATCGAAGTTCATGGATTCTGCTCTATGTTTTGCTATAAAAGTCTCCATGAAATTTAGTTCAGGAACAACTTTATCCGCTAAATAGAACGAAAGATATGAAGCCCATCCCTCTTTTAGCCAGATAAACATCCATCCTTTAATAGAAACTAGATTTCCGAACCATTGGTGCGCTGCTTCGTGCATAACGGTTTCAGATACTTTTGCCAAATCCTCAATGCTTTGAACCCCATCCTTATAACAGAACGAAGTATCCCTAAAAACATATAATAAAAAGAATCCTTTAGCTACTTTCCAACGTACTTATAAACGATCATTCCGAAATTCTCCATTGCTCCTGGCCTAAAAACTGATGCAGGAACTATGACGTGATCAAGCTTCTTGAGGGGATATTTAATCCCTAAATAATCGCCTAGTACTTCGATGGTCTTAATTGCCATGTCCAAAGGATATTGTACTAGCCCGTCCTTGATGGCATCTGCAGGAGCGAAAACTCCTTGGTTGCCTTTCTTGTAATATTCAAACGGCGCTACTATAAAAGCCAGAGAGTACGACGACATTATAACTGTTTCTTCAAACGTGTCCTCCACTCTTCCATCACCTAAATCTTTACTGGACTCAAGAACTTCATTTGATAGGGACATGTAATCATTAGGTCTTACAATTCTAACCGAAAATTTAGCTTTCAGAGCAGGTTCGTCCATACAAGGAATCGCCTCGCGCGCAGCGATTGCTTCGAAACTGGTAAATATAAACTTTTTACCTGTGTTTTC
Source organism: Enochrus cinctus (assembly GCA_033557785.1). Lineage (NCBI taxonomy): Eukaryota > Metazoa > Arthropoda > Insecta > Coleoptera > Hydrophilidae > Enochrus > Enochrus cinctus. The sequence continues at coordinate 3,934 of JAUIMW010002275.1, read as the reverse complement.
TGTTACGACAAGGCCTTCATTTTCATCGTTTACATCTCCGTTAAATGAGAGTGTTAAATTATATAGGGCATCAACCTCCATTTCGTCTTCAAGATATATTTTGTAGAAGTCTCGTTCGGAGTCTATAATGTAGTTTCTTAAAGCAATAGCTTCTAAATTTTCGTTGTTTAATTTAATCGAATCGTAGTCAATTTGCAGTTGCTTCGCATGTAAGGTAACATAGTTGGATTTGGTTAATACTCTGAATTCCAAAGTAACAGTTCCATTGAAATAGGGATCTTCTCCGGCTAAATGTGGCTCAAAACTCAAAAAGTAGCGTAACGGTTTCACATTATTTGGTAAGTCGTATTTTATTTTCTTGTCTGGGCATACTGACAGTTTTTCTTTAGAAATTTGCAAAGCAGAACAAGCAAAATACAAAATTGGCACAATCAACATTCTGTTTTATTTTAACCTAAAATTTGGTGCTTAAGTATTTTTTTTTATTTTCTAAAAAGTACTTACTGCATTAACTATTACGACACATGTGTGACATGTCACTAGCACTTATTTTACTACGTAATAAAAAATTTAAATCTAATGTGTAGCTTATTAACACACATGATAAAACGTAACCTTCTTATCTATATAATTCATACTAACATAAATGAAATTTCTGTTGACGAGTGATCCGTAGAATCTCACAAATATCGAGAATTGTTTTTGTTTTTATTTGCTGTGCGTTATTGCTTAAATCTGGATATTCCATACGAACAATGCTGGTTTCATTGTGGAAAACTTTTAAGAAGACAAGGTTAATTTATAAAATAAACTTACTTTTCCTCTAAGTACAGCCTTGTTCCCTGTCTAAAGATATCTTCAGTGAGAAATTGGTTCATCATATAGATGATAGAAGGAGCTTTATAATACACAATATATGGTAAAGGAGGTCCTTCTCCAGGAATAACGTTGTAATACGTCATAGCAATTGTTTCATCGGCATCATAGTTCATAGTTTCCCCTCTATATTTTTCTATGAAATGTTCCATTAAACGAAGCTCTGGTGTTACTTTATCACCGATTAGAAAAGACAGGTACGAAGCCCAACCTTCCTTTAACCAAAGGTACTTCCACGCATTGATGGACACTAAATTACCAAACCACTGGTGCGCCACTTCATGAACCACTGTTTGAGTAGCTTGTTTAAGATCCTCGACACTTTGAATTCCTTCTTTATAATAAAAATACGAGTCTCTGAAAATAATGTATGACTAAATAGAATATGAAATGGTTCAAAACATACCTATACACGATCATACCAAAGTTTTCGAATCCACTGGAACGGAAAGTTGCACCAGGAACAGGAACGTGATCAAGTTTCTTAAGGGGATATTTAACGCCTAGGTAATCTTCTAATTCTTTGGCAGATTTAAGACCTACGTCCAAAGGAAAGTTTATCAATCCGTCCTCTATGTCTTTTGCTGGAGCAAAAACTCCTTGATTGCCTTTTTTGTAATATACAAATGGGGCCACAATAAATGAAAACAAATAAGGTGACATTACAACGGTTTCGTCGAAGGTATCCTCAATCTTTCCATTGCCTAAGTCTCTGCTCGTTCGAAGGATTTCATTCGATAGCGAAGCGTAATCTTTGGGTCGTATGATTTTAAGCACAAATTTCGCTTTCAACGCAGGTTCGTCCATGCATGGAAACGCTTCACGAGCACCTATTGACTCAAAAATAGTAAAAATATACTTTTTGCCACTGGTTTTACCAATGACAAGTCCCACATTCCTCAACCTTACAGTACCATTAAATGGTATGGTCAGATTGTACAAAGTGTCAATTTCCATATTGTTTTCAAGATGTATTGTGTAAAAGTCTCGTTTGGTGTCCACTGAGTAGTTTCGAATGGCAAAAGAATCGTCATATTGATTTTTGACTTTCACCAAATCATGATCAATAATCAAATATCTTGCATGCAACGTGATGTAGTTCGAGTTGGTCAATGATTTAAATTCGATGGTTACATTTCCGTTAAAAGTGACGTTTTGTCCTAAATGAGGTTCGAAACTCAAAAAGTATCTTAATGGTTTCACGTTCTCAGGTAAATCGTATTTTATGCGTTTGTGTACGCACTTCGTCTGGTAAAGCTTAGATGTTTGTGAAATACAGGCGTAATAATACAAAAGAGCTGATATCAACATATTTTTTACCTAAAATAAGTGCTTGTTAAAAATAAGAATTCTTAAACTTAAAAACGTACTTACTACTCTTGAAAGAAATATGTATATGTCACTTTCTTTATTTATTAATTAATTAAAAAGTTTTAAATGTATTATCGCTAACATTCGTGATAAAACTTAACCCTTTGATCTACGGTTCTTAAATATTTTTTTTTACAATCGCACTTAAAATGTACTTATTTTTATTGTTATATAACCATTGAGATATGTTTTAATTGCCATAGGAATTCTGGTGCATTAAAGAATTCAGAAATATGTTACCAGAAGAATAATTGTATATATTTGTTCTTTTATGTATGTCTTTGCTAGGCAAAAGAACCATGCCCATCAATCGTCATAAGCACACCCCTAGAACAAAAAGACGCTCGTGCTCAAGACCCAGGTAGCACCCATTCTGTGTTCCTTTCATTCACTCTTTTTTTTAATTTCTCTTCTGCTTGAGTACTCTCTGTAGTGTTCATCAGATTCTACCAAAAATATTTGCCGATCCCTTGTACACTTCTTCTAGCTTCAATTTTTGGTCTCGTTTTCTGTGCAGCCTCGCCACCAACTCCCTTAGTTCTTCAGGATAGGTGGGAAGGTTTGAATATGCCAGTTGCAAGCAGGTAATCTCGTCAAAATGGGAAAGCACACCATTTGTCGTCTCGCGCCGCTCTCACAAGGCGATTCATTCACTGAGAGGCACATTTTTTTTTAATTACGGCTCTGCGGACATAGATCCATATAGCCAATAATATAAGATAGTTTTTTTACCTATTTTCAAGAGTGAAGCCACTTGAAACAGCGATAACAATAAATTTACTTAAACGTTGTTTCATTAATTACATACAATCAGACTGCCATCAACATGAAACATACCACATTTATTAAAAACCCCATTCATTCAAAAGTTCAAATTACGTTGAACTTTCTGTTGGGAATAAGCAAATTTATATCTATTTTTAGTTTTCGAAGACTTTTAACCTCACAGCTAAACACTTAATCGTTACATTTACATTTAAATTACAATTTCGAACGTTTTAAGTAGATATCAAAATGTTGATATAATAATTGAAAAATCTTTGTAGTAAGTTAATTACCGACGTTGGAAACTGAACGTTCATGTTTAATTGCTTCAAAACACTCAAAAATTCATCTATGCTGGCCTTAAATTGGAACATTGACGAATTAAATGATTTAAATCGGCCTCTTCGTGCCCACATGCGCATGCTGGATAATCTATTATCTTTAATTTGAATAGATGGGATGAAAAGCAGCCATGATAAATTTCAAACTCGTGATCATTGTATAAATTTTCGGTGGATGTTTATACCGTGATACCAAGGCATGTTCAATACATTGGGATAGATAAAAGAACATTGGGTAGAGTGATTTTTTAAGTATTGTTCCCATATGGTTTGCCATTGGTCTTTTATAATATATTTTTTTTATTATAGACGAAGCATCACAACCTGAAACAAAGTTTTTGTAATTCACCCCATGAACAATTACCGATTTGGCAAGCTTATAATAATAATAATAATAGTCGTCGGTGGCGGGGAGCTGAGGACGCGGGCCCCTGTCATTCAACACGACAGCTCAACACAACAAACGAGTAGTGGAACCAACGGACAGGGCAGAAGAGCATAATTCCACTCTACCTGATGGTTCGCCGGCTATTATTAGGAGGGCTGCTGTTAGGAGAGAAGATACCAAACGTATGAAATGG
>JAUIMW010002274.1:0-10967 GCA_033557785.1 Enochrus cinctus | reverse complement strand
AATCGATTCTTACAATTAAGGGGGTTGTTGAACATGGATTACAAAAAGCTCTAAACATTTTTAGATATCAATTAGGACAACTTGAATGCAATGTACTGTTTTTACTATTTATATTTATAGATGTTAATCAATTTATAATTGAAAAAATTAAAGAGGATCGTCACGGGGAATAAAGGACATGAATAAAAAGTATCTTCAACATTTTTAAATATTAAATAGGACGTAGATGACAATGCACCTGAAGTACATTTTATGTCCTATGAAGTACATTGTCTACACCTACGTATTGGAATAGATTAGAAACAGTACAATAGAAGGATCACCTGGGGGCCTGGGGGCATGGAATGTCCTCCAAGTACATTGTTTTCTACTTTTTTCTAATTGATATTTAAAAATAAAGAAACTTTTTAATTCCATATCCTCCAGCATCCGTGGTGGTCCACACAATTTTAGGAATCAATTAACGCATCTGTACTGAAATAGAGTAAAAGCTGGGTGACATGGAATGTCCTCTAGGCACACTATTTTCTACGTTCTTCCAATATATATTTTAAAACACTTTCCTTTCCACGTCTTTAACTCTCCTAGTAGAGTAGAAACAGTATAATAGAGGAGTGACCAGGAGGTCTAGGGGTCCTTTAGGTTCATGGTTTTACCAATTGACGTTTAAAAATGTTTAGAAAATCTGTCATTCCATATTCTCCAGCTTCCCTTGTTGGTCTACTTTGATTGTAATAATTTTGCTAATTGCTAATATTTTTTATAAAAATATTTTTTAATTCATGCTTGTAGCCTTCCTGGTGATCCTCTTTAATTTTAAGTACTGATTACTGTATAATAGAAGCACTTGTGGGACAAGCCATGTGCTCCAGATTCATTGATTTCTACAATTCTCTAATTAATATTTAAAAATGATTAGAAAACATTTCATTTCATAATCTCCAGCCCTCTTTGTTGGTCCACTTTAATTTTAAGAATCAATTACCACTACTGTATTGGAATAAAGTAAAAACACCAGAAGTCTGTGGGACGTGGAACGCCCTCCAGGTACGTTTCTTTCTACGTTTTCCTAATTGATAAATAAAAATGTTTAAGACACTTTTCATTCAAATTCCTCGTGTCCATGCGGTGGTCCACTTTAATTTTATGAATCGATCGATCGACATTTCTGTATTGTAATAGAGTAAAAACAGCATAATAGAAGGATCATCAGGATGTTTGGGTGACATGAAAAACACTTTTTAATCCATATTCCTGATGTTCTTCTTCAATTTTAAATTTCTTTACCCACACTGGTAGACATTTTTAATGTTAAGAAGCGTTTAGCATACCTTTGTTAACACAAAGTAAAGACAGTGTAATAGAAGGATCACCAGGGGGTCGGGGGACATGGAATATCCTCCAGGTAAATTGTATTCTACGTTCACCTAATTGATATTTAAAAATGATGAAACACTTTTCTATCCATGTTCTTTTTCATCCCATTTTTATCTTTATTTATTCGCTGCTTTCCTGTTTGAATACTCAATAATAAAGCGTAGTGGTCAGTCACATTTGTTTGAATAATGTAAAAATTAATTATTGTTAAAATAGAGTAAAAACAGTGTAATAGAAGGATCACCAGGGGGTCTGGGGGACATGGAATGTCCTCCAGGTACATTGTATTCTACGTTCACCTAGTTGATATTTAAAAATGTTGAAACACTTTTCTATCCATGTTCTTTAGCCTCCCTGGTAGTCATTTTTAATTTTAAGAGTCGTTTAGCATACCTTTGTTAAAATAGAATAAAAACAGTGTAATAGAAGTATTACCAGGGGGTCCGGGGGACATGTAAAGTCCGCCTGGTATATTGTATTCTACGTTCACCTAATTGATATTTAAAAATGTTGAAACACTTTTCTATCCATGTTCTTTAGCATCTCTGGTAGTCATTTTTAATTTTAAGAATCGTTTAGCATACCTTTGTTAAAATAGAGTAAAAACAATGTAAAAGAAGGATCACCAGGGGATTTGGGGGACATGGAATGTCCTCCAGGTACATTGTATTCTACGTTCACCTAATTGATATTTAAAAATGTTGAAACACTTTTCTATCCATGTTCTTTAGCCCCTGGTAGTCCTTTTTGTATTAAGAATCGTTCAACATACTTTTGTTAAAACAGAGTAAAAACAGTGTAACAGAAGGATCACCAGGGGGTCTAGGGGACATGGAATGTCCTCCAAGTACTTTGTCTTCTTCGTTCACCTATTTGATATTTAAAAATGTTAAAACGCTTTTCCTTCCATGGTCTTGATCCCCTGGTAGTCCTTTTTATTTTGTGAATCGTTCAACATACTTTTGTTAAAACAGAGTAAAAACAGTGTAACAGAAGGATCACCAGGGGGTCTGGGGGACATGGAATGTCCTCCAGGTACTTTGTCTTCTACGTTCACTTAGTTGATATTAAAAAATGTTGAAACACTTTTCTTTCCATGTTCTTTAGTCCCCCTGGTATTCCTCTTTAATTTTAGGAATCGATCTTCGTATTGGAATGGAATAAAAACAGTATTGTGGAAGGGTAAGCAGGGGGTCTGGGAGACCTGATATTCTTTTTTTTTGCTTTAAGAAGCAACTGATTTTAATTATAAATCGATAAGAAATTTTACTACTGGCGCAATTCGTCGCATTCTTTTCCTCGTAACTTCGTAACGAAATAAATGATTATTTTTCGCCTTTGGGATTCATCAACCGCTGATAATGATTTATTTAACTTTTATAATAACAATACTTTTTGAACCTTGCGCGGTTGGCGTTGATGGAATTAGTATAAGAAAGATAAAATTATTCTGCATTTTATAGCACATCTATTTTATTTTTGTCTTTCCGAAAAAAAATTTCCAAATTGTTGGAAGAGCTGCGAGCTCATCTTGATCAATGTCCCGTGCTCTCTTTTGTTCAAACCAGCTTCTGTGCAGGGTATGGATCTATTTTGCTGCATTGGCATACAATTAATCACCAACTACTTTTATCTATGTTAAATTATATTGGTCTTGGACCTAAGGTAACCCTCCTTTTTAATAATTTTTTAACAGACAACCAATTATTCAAATATCAGAAACATTATCTAGAGCTGGAACTGTGTGTTTGGGAGGGCCACAGGGCTCAATTCTTGGGCCTTTATATACACATCTTTTATTTGAAGTATTGGAATTATTACGTGTATTATGGCAAACAAATATATAGATCATTCAAAAAGAGAGATGTGATTGAGAAGCTTAATTTATTGTCATACCTTACATATAAGCCCTAGCAAGTGTAGTATACTTCTTTTTGGTTTTTATGGTACAATAATATCTATTAATTGTAACCATATAATGTAAACCTTGCCTGTCTATAAATCGTATTGTATTTGTTATAAATTAATACTATTATATTAATATTATTCCATAAACATCTCTGTACTGAAGCAGAGGCAAAACAGTATAATAGAAGGATTACCAAAGAGTCTGAGAGACATGAATGTTTTCTAGGAAATGGATACTTCATACTTCATTTCATGTTCTCCAGACCCCTTGGTGGTCCTCTTAAATTTTAAGAATAGACATTTTTATATTTAAATAGTGTACGAACAGTATTAGAAGGACCAGGAAGTTTTTGATGTTGCGTCTCCTCAGTGGAAAACGCTGTTTTGTCAACACATCATCTTGGAAGTAAATTTTTATAATAATTTTAGACGAGCCTCACCAGCCAATAAGAAGAACTTATTTCATCAAAATGTTTACACTGCAGGTTATTACGGGAATTTAAATATTGGAATGTAAGGATGTATGGAAGAAAGTGGAGTACAACGATGAATACTAAATATAAAAACTACATATTTGATTACGAGAATTAAAATTATATAAGCTGGTAAGGGTATTTCTTATATGAAACATGTTTAGATGAGTACCAAGTGTAAAAAATGAAAGTAAAGTAAGTTTGATCCTTTGAAGCAGTCCTGAACATTGATGAACTGGCTTTAATCCTCAACTCCGGAAAGTTTCTCGGCGCATTTTCCGTTGAAAGTACAAAATCTTTTAGAATGTATTTTACCTAAAATATACAAAAAAAAATAGTAAGTAGTTTATTTCAAAAAAACACATCAGTACATTTATTTGCAGAGGATACTCTATTATTGAGTCAAAAGCTTTGCACTCATTATTTGTGAACGTTATATTAAACGCAAACATTGCACAGCTTCACATGTTACCCAGCTATTTTCTGTTGGAGGTACGTAGAAAGTCATGTTGATATTAATAGTTTTTGTTGATCTATTAAAAACCCCTAGATTAATTTCTGCACAGCCCAAAGTATGTTAAACGATTCTCAAAATTAAAAACGACTACCAGGGGATAAAGAACATGGAAAGAAAAGTATTCCAACATTTTTAAATATTGACTAGGTGACCGTAGAAGACAAAGTACCTGGAGGACATTCCATGTCCCCCAGACCCCTTGGTGATCCTATTTAATTTTTAGCATCGTTTAACATACTTTTATTAAAACAGTAAAATAAAATGATCACTTGTTTTCTTTGTTCACCTAGTTTATATTTAAAAATGTTAGAACACTTTCCACGACTACCAGGGGATAAAGAACATGGAAAGAAAAGTATTCCAACATTTTTAAATATTGACTAGGTGACCGTAGAAGACAAAGTACCTGGAGGACATTCCATGTCCCCCAGACCCCTTGGTGATCCTATTTAATTTTTAGCATCGTTTAACATACTTTTATTAAAACAGTAAAATAAAATGATCACTTGTTTTCTTTGTTCACCTAGTTTATATTTAAAAATGTTAGAACACTTTCCATTCCATGTCCTTTTACTCCCTTGGTAGTTCTCTTTTAAGAATCCTTGAAAAAAGATATGTTAAACGAACAGGGGAGCTAAAGAACATGAATAGAAAAGTGTTTCTACATTTTTAAATATCAATTAGCTGAACTTAGAAGGAAATATACCTGGAAGATATTCTATGTCCCCCAGACCCCTGGTGATCCTTCTGTTACACTGTTTTTACTCTGTTTTAACAAAAGCATGTTAAACGATTCTTAAAACTGAAAAAGACTACCAGGAGAAAACGACCATGGAAAGAAAAGTATTCCAACATTTTTGAATATCAATTAGGTGAACGTAGAAGACAAAGTACCTGGAGGACATTCCATGTCCCCCAGACTCCCTGGTGATCCTTCTGTTACACTGTTTTTAATCTGTGTTAACAAAAGTATGTTAAACGATTCTCAAAATTGAAAAGGACTACCAGGGGATAAAGAACATGGAAAGAAAAGTGTTCCAACATTTTTAAATATCAACTAGGTGAACGTAGAGAACAAAGTACCGGGAGGACATTCCATGTGATCCTTCTATTACACTATTTTCACTCGATTCTTCTAAACGATTCTCAAAATTGAGAAAGTCTACCAGGAGATAAAGAACATGGAAAGAAAAGTATTCCAATATTTTTAAATATCAACTAGGTGAACGTAAAAGTACCTGGAGGACATTCCATGTCCCCCAGACCTCCTGGTGATCCTTTTTAGTTTTGAGAATCGTTTAACATACTTTTATTAAAACAGTGTAATAAAGGGATCGCCAGGGGGTCTGGGGGACATGGAATGTCTTCCAGGTACTTTGTCTTCTACGTTAACCTAGTTGATTTTTAAAAATGTTAGAATACTTTTCATTCCATGTCTTTTGGAACCTTCGTATTGGAATGGAGTAAAATCGTAAAGCAACCTGATACTCCACTTTCACTTAAAGAATCGATGTCTTGCCATCGGCCAATCACGTATTTTGTTTTGGAAATTTCAATATTGATGGCTTTAATATTACTTACTACTACAGTATTAGATTTTGGGAATTGTTAGAGATTTTTAATCTTACTCACTTAATAAAAACCCCAACAAGAGTCACGGCGCACTCATGGACCATGACAGATTATGTTATTGCTGATACGGTTGCTACGATCAATGGTTCTGGTGCAGTTGCTGCGCACGATATTGCTGATCATTTATTTGTGTTTTTTTGTTATGTCTTTGGCAATCATTGTAAGATTTCTTAGCAACGTTCTTTTAGAAAGTTTAATAATATTAAATATAACTTGTTCATGAGTGATAAGATGTGTTTCATCGTTTTAACTTTTGCTACGTTGATGATAAGGTGGATTCACGAATGGATAATATTATGGACACATTTGATTTGCATGTACCGTTGAAAACAGTATTCTTTAAAAATCTCTGAAAGCCTTGGCTAACAGATATTATCAAATTATTAAATTCACACTTAGAAAAATGTGAAATCCTTGAACGATTGCTGATAATGGTATTTATTATTATCACTGAACAAACCAAATCTTTAGAAAACATCCATCTGTCCAACTTGAGACCTATTAGTATTCTTCCAGTTCTCTCGAAAGTCTTTGAAAAGATCACAGCTGCGAGCTCATCTTGATCAATGTCCTGCTCCCTTTTGTCCAATCCAGCTTCCATGCGAATGATGGATGTGTTCCAGTACTTCTAAGGATCTCTGATAACATTTATTATATTTATTAAATAATTTTAGACGAGCCTCACCAATCAATAAGAAGAACTTAGGTAGCAGAATGCCATGTTGGCTCTTAACTTGTCGTATAATTAACTATCCTTGAGATAATTTTGTAATTTCGAGTATTTCAAGAAAATGTTTACACTGCAGTGTGTTACTGGAATTTAAATATTGGAATGAAAGGATGTATGGAAGAAAGTGGAGTACAACGATGAATATCAAATATAAAACAAAAACTACATATTTGATTACGAGAATTAACATTATGAAGAGCTGATAAGTATATTTGTTAGATTAAACATGTTTAGATGAGTACCAAGCGTAAAAATTGAAAATAAAGTAAGTTTGATCCTTCGAAGCAGTCCTGGACATTGATGTACTGGCTTTAAATCTCAACTCCGGAAAGTTTTTCGGTGCATTTTCCGTTGAAAGTACAAAATCTTTTAGAATGTATTTTACCTAAAATACACAAACAATAGTTAACTGATAGTTTATCTAAAAAAAACACATCAGTACATTTATTTGTAGAGGCCACTCAATTTTTGGGTCAAAAGATTCTAGAGCTTTTTTGACGTCGAAGAAGTGCATTTTTAGGGCTGATTTAAAAGTTCGACAAATCTGTATACTAGTCAATTTGTACTCATTATTTGAGAACTTATAAAAATCTAAAAACGTCTAAAAATATGGGTTATATTAAACACAAACATTGCACAGCTTCACATGTTACCATGCTATTTTCTGTTGGAAGTACGTAGAAAGTCAAGTTGATATTAATAGTTTTTGTTGATCTATTTAAAAACCCTAGATTAATTTCTGCACAACCCAAACTTTTATTGACATATCCTACTTCCAATCGCTCGATATCAAGAGTTTTCTCTGAAAAACCCTAAGAAAACACTTTTTTATTTAAATCACAAAGTTCAATCACTTACGGTTTTGCAGCAACAGAAGTTTAACAAAAAAAGAAGAAGTACTATTTCTCCATTCATTTTGGTGCATATCTATATCGAAACTAAAGCATTTTAGAGCTCACTAGTAATTTTCTATTTCCTTTTTTTTCAATTGATTTAATCGACTACATTATCATTATGTATAGCTTTAAAAAATTGATGAATTTTCCAGCGGATGACAATAAAAAAGCATAGATAATTTACATAGGATATTTTGGGCATTGACAATAAAAATAAAATAAACATTTATTGTTGGACAAACGTATATGTCCACCTGCCTTCCAATTCATCAGATTAGCTTAAATACATAGCGGAAGTTTTTGTATTCGCGATAAAGTGTCAAAGATAGTCTAGGGACATATTGCCGAGTTTAACCCTTCTCAAAGACGAAAATGAGGGTCAGAAATACCAGTTGGACGAGGAGACCGGCCGCACAACGCTGATACCTATCATTGTAATAAATATCTTAAATCCAGGGACAAGATTGAATTCTGAATGACCTCTTGTAAAAAAATGACGGACCATTTGTTTTGATATGTACTATAAATTGATTCAGATTTGCATTTTAATATAAAACAGAGATCACACTGGGCCTACGATGCTCTATCTTGATGTGATATATTGAACGCACTTACGAAACATCATGCATCAAGATCTGCTTTATAGAGAAATTGAATAAAATATATAGCCAGACGGCATCAGAAATACCATAGAAACCGTACCGAAAACGAAATAAACCGTTTGTTTGCTATGATGGCGTCCAATTTGCCATCAAATCTTAAATAAACAAGTCATTGTGTTGCTTTGATATCTCGAATACAAAATTGCTACATTTTGAAACGGAACACACGCGGGCGATTTTTTGCGTACGCTAATAATTTTTATTTTATAAAACGCAGAGGACTTTTCTACCTAAGGCCTTCTGAAACTGTTTACTATTAAAATGTAGTGATATTAAAATATATAAAGCTAAAAAGCTCCAAGCTGGAAGCTCAAAGAGCATAAAGGCAAACAAGGACAGGAAAAAAGCTCGGTAATTCTTTTGTCATTTTTATTCTGGGTTTTCCGGAAAGCTTTCTGTATATTTCGCTGATTTTGCACAAAAATATGGCTCTTGTTTTAAAAGTAATAATTTACAGAAAAATGCATTAGTTACGCTCTTACCAACAGCAAATATTTAGGAACTATCTCTTACGCTGCTCATATACATTTTTAACGAGCTCCTAAGCTTGATATATGAATTCTGATCTCTGTCTCTGTCAATAAAAATAAAATGGTACAAATTAAGTAAATTAAAATGAAATAGATTCAAAGTCAAAAAATAACAGCCACATAATCCCATCTAATCACAAGACCCATTGACACTTTAATCCAGTAAGCTTATAATGTCCCGAAGTTCTCCAGCAACAATTGATTGATGGGTAGGTTAAACGTGATTCAACGAATGGAAGATAATTGTTAGAATTAATAACATTGGAGTACGGGACTTGTTCTCGATATAAACATGACATTGTAGACCCAGTGACAGGTCCCCTGGGACATCTGGCGCAGTCCCGAAGCCGGCAAATGCGCGGCTAATTTGATTTGCACGTCTCCCAGCGCCCTGGCCTCTACACTGCGCATAATTATGTTCGGGCTAGTACTGAAAATTTAACTAGCGTAGGAAAACATTCCGGAATGAAAAAAAGAGGAGGCTCGTGGGTTTTTGTTTCCGCGGCCCCAATACCTGTCAAAACGTCAAATGTTTGACGTGGCGCGTATCAGCACGCAGGAAAGTAACGTTCAGGCACAGCCACCTCATATTTCACGTTTGGAAAAGTAGTCATTTGTTTATATTTACTATAGGTAGAAACGCAGGCGGCTGGGTGAGATAATTTAAGAGCGGAGAAAGCAAGTTAATTCCGAAGCTGCATATTTAGCCTATGTTAGTGCCTCCGGTGAAAAATTGGGTATTGTGGAAGACAAATGAGCCAGTTTTTTCAACACGGCTTTTGAAAAAAGACGCTTGAAATGTTATTTAGCGAATAATAGGTTTAAACAAGCGAGTTGGAAAAAGTCTCAGCCACTTTCGTTGTTTTACATTCTGAAATTATACATGGTGTGTTTGCGCTGTGTATCAGTGACGTCTGGGATTCAAATGCAAAGTGGAAAGTTGTAAATTAAAGATGAAGGCTTTACGTTTGATGGACATCTGTGAAGCGCGAGCGATATGGATTCAATTTACAAATTTAACGCTGCATGTATCATACAAATGGATATTAAAAACTATCATGAATAGTAATGTTGCGCAGTTTCAATATTTAATGGCTTTATTCGTTTTAAAGCAGCTGGGTAACCGTCAAATGTTGAATTTTCAATGTTGTTATAAAACTTTGTACCTACGGTATGAATATTTAATGTTTTTATATTTAAATAAATTAATACATAAACTATTGTGATGTGAGTCGTAAAAAAATTATAAAAATTGTTTGGAGCGCATGGAAAAATTAATCAGACTTTAGCAGTAACCATCACACTTTACTGTTTGAGAATGAAGGGGAAGCGCAGGGATAAGAGTCGAAAGATAAAAGAGTTTTAGACCAGAAAGAAAATAATAACGCTTTCAAATCTCAAGTGATGAGACACAAATGCATTATGTATCGTCTAAAAGAGACATTATATACAGTTTGCGCGGGTGTAAAAAATATCACAAACAATAAGTGTAAAGTTCTTCTCCAGAAATCCCTTCTGTCTGAATAGGAGCTGGGATCCAGTGAGCCGTGGCGGGTAAAGAGGTCCTCTAAGAATTTCATTTGGTGGTGTAGTCAACTCACTACCCGCCGAGGGATTTTCCCAGTAATTTTAGGTTTCGGTCTCTCCGTCGACGGCGGAATTCCTCAAAACAGAGTCGTGATTACGGATCTGTTCAGAGAAGCGCTTCATCTAAGCAAGGGGACTGCTGCTGCTGCCTTTAATTACTGGGACTTGCTCGTAGATATTTAAAAAGGGTTCGGAAATAAATTATTTTCGAGAGTTTCAGTGATGAGCAGGTGCTGGGGAAAGACCGTCTTAAATATCTTATATTTTTTGTATTAATATTATTGTATTAAACAATACAATTGTAATATTAAAGAAAATATATCAATTATCTTATTCATCTGCAAACAATATTTTTTATAGAAAAATTAAGGTTTTCATCCCTAAACACTATATTATCTCCTAAAGTGCCGATAGAGGAATTGATACGCATATTAGCCTTGATGAATTAATTAAAAAAACTGAGTGTCTTTTTGAAATTTCAGCAGTCAGAAGATTAAATCGATGAATCAATGTTAATACCTTAGTTCCTACATGTACGGTGATATTAACATTTGAAGGTAGGATTCTTTCATGTAGGGTACAGTTTATTATTATTCGGCCAAAGTAAAAACAACCTTTTTCTTCTTATTATTATTATTTATCTAATTTTTATTTT
>JAUIMW010002273.1:0-10967 GCA_033557785.1 Enochrus cinctus | reverse complement strand
AAAAAGAGCCGGAAGAGGTTGGGATAATAATAGAAAAGATGGCAATAAATATAAATAAAGAAAATATTGAAAGATGCCATAGAGTCGGTAGCAAGCAAGAAGATAAGAGCAGACTTGTTATTATTAAATATATTTCCTACAAAAATTGGGCTAAAGTTTTTGGAAATAAAAAACTGCTAAAAGGCATGGACATAACATGCATGTGGTTGAATTTACTCTGCGTAGCCTTTAGAGAGTTCGATCGCTGCAATGTGGGGAAAAAACTATTTATAAGGTGTGAAGAGAAGTTTTTGTAAGTTTCAATGACGGCCATATCAGTATCTAATTCTCTTTTTTATTGTATAAATTTTGATTTTTTGTGTGAGTTCCTATGTATTTTATAACTTATTTAAAATATAAATATAATCATTTCTTTTGGGAAGATTGAATCTTTAAACTTAGAAGATGCAGAAGTTCTTTCTAAATTATGGAACATAATAGATACTGCAATCTTCACAGTGAACAAAATTATCTTTTTTTTAAACTATAAATCAGATGAAAAGTTTCAAGCATACAAACTAAACATAAATGTGGAAACAACTTTTTCGACTGGAACAAGAGCACGAATACCATACAAGACGCAAAGATATATTTAACTTACCAAATGAAATAAAAACCGTGAAAAATTAAGCTTTAAAAAATGTTCTCATGGGATTTCTGGAAGAAAAGGCATTCTACTCAGTAGAAGAATTCTTAAAATAATTTATACTTTAAAAACTCTTTTTTCTTCGCTTTGACTTGAAACATTGAAAATGTACCAGGATGTCTTATGTATAGATCAAACTTCAGTTTTTCTAACCAAAGGTTACAGTGCCAAATCAAATCATGCAATAAATTGAAAAGGAAAATAATCGCATTTTTCTTAAACTTGATGGTACTGTTACATTGGAGGTTATTGTAATTGATAAATTTACAAAGCAGGAAGTTCAACGTGTAAGCCAAACTATGCATAAAATATGCGCAATCATTTTGTGTAGACTACAATAACAATAATAAGTTAGAGTTTTCAAGGTCCTTTCTCTTAAGAATTACATTTTATGTATTATTGAATACGTTATACATGTTTGTGGCTTAATTTATCTGAGTGAGATAAAAATTATTTATTTTTAGTTGTTATAAATTAGAATTTCCTCTCTCATATCAAATGACCGACAGTTACAGAGATATCAATTACAAATGTAACTTGTTTTAAATATAGATGTATACTGTGCTAAAATGGAGCAGGAACATGTCACTAAGTACCATCCCATTTATTATTACAAATTTACTGATAAAAGTAAATCTGTTGATAATGAATCAAGTGATGTAAACAGTGATTCTGATTTATCAGTCGTAATATTCATTATAATAGGTGTATTAATAGCCATTGCATATGTAGCCGTAATATTCATTGGAAGAAAATACGGGTTTAAATTGTTTGGTAATCGACTGACTGGTAAATATAACAGAAGCCAAACTTTTGTTGTCATACATTAATATAAGGTAGAACTTCTGTTTAAAATATTTGTTCAATAGGTAAATTTGATGTGTTTTTAGGTGATCTTCGTAAAAGAAATTCCTAAAGATGACGATTACTTACTTGGCCAAAGAGGGCAGCAGAAAGGAAAGGTACCGAAAGCATTCTTAGAAACGATTCCTTAGATATTTTCTTAACTTTTAATCTATGTATAAAGTGGGCCATATTAATGAACATTAAGTTTATTGTATATTAATCTAAGTTTAATTCATTTTAATTACTAAGTTTAAAATAATGATATTAAAAACATGAACAATAGAGGTTATTATTTAAAAAAAGTATTTTATAAAAGATTTATTTTACATATTATTTTAAGGAATTTTATTTTAAGTAGTACTCATTTATAGTATCAAATAATATTTAAGATAAATATATTAACGATATCAGAAAACGAATGCAATAATAATGCTCCACGTTCCTTCTTATATCTTCGATGTTCCACTTGAAATAAATCTTGCACTTTTTGATTCCCTGTGAAATTAATCTTAACTGTAAAATCGCTTATTGACATCGCATTGTTTCATTTAACGAAAATAAAACCATGATGTTTCATACCTAATTTTAAGATCTTTAAAATAAACATTCCAGTTGTTAATTAAATCTAATGAACAACTTGTTCAATTTTAAGTATCTAATAAGAACAAGCTGCTCAGTTTTAAAATACTGTGTTATATATGTATATAAAGGAGTTAATTTTTTAAGTTTGCAATAATATAGTCAATATTGTAAATTGTGCAATTATTGTAGCAACTAGTTGTTTTATGAATGCTTTACATTTGTTGATCATAACGAAATATATAAATTACAAAGAAAATTATATTATTTAAAATTTTGAGAAAGATGAAATTGTTATGTATTTAAAATGTATATCAATGCAATAAATATAAATAAAAGTTGTTTTATGTTCTTTACTTTTCTTTAAAAAAAAATCATTAACGTGAATAAAACAGAATATGAAAAAAAGACTTTTAATGATAATAAATTATGTACATATTAAACTAATTTACGTTTTTATCACAAAATACATAAATAAAAATATATAAAAAATACTATCAAAAATTACTTGGCATTATGCCTAATTTTAATAAAAAAAATAATACTGCATTAATTAATAAATTAATCTAGAATGTTCAAAGAAAGTCTTCCCAAGTGAGTAAACTATGGTAGATAGTGAACCACATATTTCTTAAAGTTATCAGTCTCAACAATATATTTTTTGTTTTATCATTCCTCCGACGTATGTTCAGTTTTAATGTGCCGTCTCCATACTTCGCTCTACACCATCGTAAGCGTTTACGTTTTAGCGCTTGTATTTTTAGTATTCTTCTGAGGCGACTGTCACATTGGCAAACTTGCAACCAATGTTGGTTCACATGTGAAGCGTTGACTAAAGAACGAGGATCTAAATAACTGAAATTGAATAACATGTATATTATTAAAATAAAATTGATTGCATGTATGAAAACGTGTGGATTTACACAAAGTATGTTTACTTACCTAAATATTCTTAACATAATTTCAGTAGGTAAATATGAAATTGTTAATGGAGCCATTATACAAATTTGTCAATCACTTAAAACTATTGTGCATTTCTAGGTGTAGAGAATTGTTATGCTAATGTATTTTGATTAAAACCATAACAAAAACAAAGTTCTTAAAAAAATGTCTGCTATGGTTTATAGGTTATATTTGACAGCTGTCGTTCTGGCTGTCGTTACATATTATCTATGCTGCCGTTTCATTGGCTATCGCAGTCAGATTCATGTTTTGCATGGACGTCCATAGAACGTAGGAAATTTAGGTCCATAGGAGTCCTTTGTCCATGGGACGTCGTCCATGATCTTTGAGCTGTCGTATTTTCATTTGGGGTGCCGCGCACTATAGCAGAAAACTAAAACAATCGAAATAATTATGAGTGAATAATTATATAGGTTGCGTAGGAGGTTACGTACCCAGTTCTACCTGATATGTTCTGACTGTAGAATATAACAATAATAATAAGTCTCTCGAAGTTCAAGTCTACGTTCGGCATAGAATATTAGCTACGTGAGACACGTTAAAAAACGACAAAGAGGGCAATGGTACATCCATTTAGGTATGACAAAAAATTAAAGATCTCTGCGGCACTCCCAGAGGCAGAACGAGGGAGGAAGAAATATTATCAGCAACTCGCACTCTCTGAATTAACGAGATAATAGAAAAATAAAGTAAAACCCGGTGTAACATAACATAGCTAATAGTAATTTATGCTTCGATGTATCAAAAGCTTTGGAGAAATCGAGAAATACGAATGCTCTGCTTTTACATTTATCAAGTGAAATTCAGTTTATATAAAGTGGCTTATGAACAATCTTAGTTGGAGATAGATAAATGCACATCATAAATCATATATTCGCAGTTAACCACGTCGCATGTTTTTTTTTTTGAGGGCGTGGACTTGAAAATTAAATAATGTGATTGGTGAAGTATTTAGAAATTCAACTTTTTTATCAACTGCTCTAAATCTGCAAAAAATGCATAAATTAAAGCCGGAAAAACTCTAAATAGATGTCGAGCAAAGTTACCAACAACTGGATGCTTACCGATGACGATCGGAAACTTCCTGGAGATCAACAGAACCATATTGAATGACTAAGCTAGTATCGGAAATGAGAATAGAGTCAATCAAGGTTGAAGAAGTGACACAAATATGTGTCTTACTCCTTCAGAAAATTCAAAAGAATTATTTGCTCTAGATGACGGTGTTTTATAAACTGAACCAAAAGCTATAATAGAAATGTTGGTATTGAGCGTTATTCATTTATGTTCTATGTGAATGTTCATCTTCGATGTTGTGTGCGTGGCGGAGACCTAGTTGAAGAACTATGTTTGTGGCTCGGAACTGTTCTCACCTGCTTTCAATGTTTACCAACTGGTGTGGAAGAAATGATGAGGTTTATGGCAAAACGCTTCCTATTATAATGCTTTTTCATATCTACGCGCTCAGGTTAAACAGTCAATACGATATAACTATAGAAGATATGTAAATAATTCAGAAAATGTTCATGCAAATATCAAACGCTTCTGGTTGCTGGTAAGCGCGCGCGGTGGTTTTCCTGCTCGAATTTGTTTGGATTTTGAGTCAGACGGTTTACCGGTTTTGTGGACTCCTTGCGCTGATAGGTATACCGATGCTAATAATGTTGATCGAGTAGCTTGAACCGAAGTCATATCCGTAATTAAAAAATTGTTTCAAAGGGTGTTGGCCAAGATGGCTGGAGCACAATGTTTATTAAAGCTTGTGACTATTCTCTGGCTAAACGGCTTACCACAATATTTAATCATTCGCTTTGTGAGGGTACTTTTCCGAGCTACTAGAAGGACGCCAACGTCTTTCCCGTTTTCAAATCAAAGTTTGCAATATAATCATTCCATTTGTTCGGAGCTATCTTTATGCAATGGACGCCCTTCGTCGCGTGGATGCTGTGTATACCGACTTCTCCAAGGCCTTTAATAAATTACACCATTCAACACTCATTGCCAAGTTGGAGGATTTTGGTGTGCATGACTCCTTTCTGCGACGTTTTGAGTCCTACGTCAAGTTTCGAACTATGCGCGCCACACTTAATAATTATAAGTCGGAGTGCGTTGGGGTCACGTCTGAAGTTCCTCAAGGAATGTTTGAATTATATGATAGAAGAGCCTTGTGTGATTTGACATTTTGGTACAAAATAGTCAATGGCATAATCGATAATTCAACTGCTTTGGGGTATATAAACTACTATTGCGGACTACGTACAATACATACACAACTGTTTCGTCTACCAACGTGTAATGCATCGGTTTGGCGGAAGTCGCCTATAATTAAAGCACAGATGAATATTCATCTCTGATTAGACTAATGCGCACTTATGATGAACCATTCAGTCACATGGATCTTTTTTGTTGATCATTACGCCGATTTAGATCAACAGTCATGCAGGAGCTTACTGAGTAAGTTGTCGAAATTATTCTGTTCAAATTTTATTTTTGCATATGTGTTCAGCATACATTTTTTGTTAATCTGTGTTACCCTGTTATTGAAGGTCTTAACGGGTGCTGTGTTGGGTAACCTTCTTTAAATAAGTAAATAAATAATCATAAATATTATAAATGAAATAATATAAACCAAATAGTCAATTATCAACTAATATGAATATTACAGTATATTACAAAAAAAAAATAAACCAAAAACTCTTCTCAAACATTTTTACCTTTATTTTTAACAGTACCAAAAATTTGAAATTTATAAAAAACCAAAACATTATTTAAGATATAATAAATATAAATAATGCCAGCTCATCGTCTAGCACTATTCTTCATTTCGACGCCAATTTAACTGCCCTCACATTCTCGTCGTTTCTGGATTGATCCTACATAACATTTTATTTTTTTAACTTGCTTTGCGAAAAGAAGAAAGCAAACTTGTTAGTTATAATAAGACATTGTTTTATAGAACAATAAATTCGGACACTGGATAGTCTAAACTACGAACTCAGAAGACTTGCAAGAATGGTCATTCGTGTGGCCCAATTCAGTTTATTATAACGAAGATGCAGTTTGGATTGAGGAGGCAACATAAAACCGTAGGCACAGTGCATGCAACAAAATAGGAACCTATTACATGCTTGCCTACATTATTTAAAATTATCACAACTTGTTTTACTAATCAAATATATATACAAGGGCATATTAAAATTATTTGATTTTTAAGGAATACCAATCTCTTTATTGTTACTGTAACATTTAGAATCTCTAACAATTTCTTCATCAGCTTTACAATCTCTAATATATTTTTCAAGATAATTAAAGCAGAACCAGTAAACGCACGGAGATACAATGGCGGCCAAATTGGGAGCAGTCCAATACACCTAAAGAAGAGACAAAACTATGTGATTCAAGTAAATAAAGGGACATGTTATGGAACTTACCCAAGCTGCATCCCATTTTCCGGTAAATATAGCCGGGGCCAAGGTCCTTGCTGTATTTAAACTAGCTCCTGTATAAGGCGCCTGAAATTTTATCCATCTTTAGTTTCTTTAAGCAAAATTCGTTTGTTTGGCTTACCGAAACTACGAAGACACCAGCTAAAGAAAATCCTATTCTAAGTGCTGTTGAGTCTGCGTGTTTGCTGTTCCTTTTATCCCATACGCCGCACAAGATGAACATCAGGAGTGAAGTAACGATGAATTCTATGAAGAAGGATTGCCATTCAGTTAAGTCTTGGTGAGGGGCCGTTACACAGAGGCCTTCCATGTAATTTTTCGGCAAAGCAAGCTAAAAACGCAGATTGACGTTAAAATTTGGATGGGATTAAGGTTAAGGTGTCTTACATGCAACAGGCTGTAACCAAAGATGGCCCCGGCGAACTCCGCCACGAAGTAAATAGGTATCAAATAGGCTTTGATTTCTCCCATCATGGCGGCGGCTATGGTAACTGCTGGGTTCATGTGGGCCCCGGATATGTGACCAAACATCTGAATGCACATGATTATGACGAAAGCGAAAACTAAGGGCGGCATGTGGACGAAGGGGAGTTTATCAGATCCAAATATTTGATGGGCGCAACTTGCACATCCCATAAACAGCAGGGTGGACGTAGCGAAGAACTCCGCGAAGAATATCATTGCTGCATTTATGAATGCCTTCTTCTTGTAAAATTTGCCTGAAAGAAAAAATGTAATGAGTGAATCTAGTGGAATGTAGTTAATTTAGAAAAACTTAAAAAAAAATCACTATACCTTTAGATGAGGCCAAACTTATTCCAAAGCTGGCTACAGAGCTTTCGGGGTCTGCCATAATAGTCATTTTAACGAATAATTTACAAAAACAAGTAAACACGTTTTATCACTATATTAGAGAGTAGATTAGAGGTAATAGCGAATTAAGCTGGTGAGATTCTGTTGTTTTCCTGAAATGTGCGCCGATATATAGATTGACTGGTTATCAAGAGATGCATCGTTCACCTTCAGATTGTACTCGTACAAGTAGCCAACAGGAATGTTTTCATCGATAACATCAAATATTTCGAGATTTAGCGGAATTTTTTTCCGAAAACGAGTCTTATATGGAAACATTTTTCAGTGTCGCGACGTTTAAAGTGGCTAGCAAGTGACAAATATATTTGAATGGGTCATGGACGGATTAGAAACAATGGGCGCGATAATTTTAAACGTCGAGGAGTCCCTTTGGTCATAATTAAGGTTAAAAAATGTCAAGTGACGTTATAATGTAAAAAAATGACCATGCACACTTTCACTGTTTTGAGATAATATTACATTTTATTATGCATAATTTTGTGATAATTATTATGAAAAATAATATAAATTTTTTCACGGAACCTTAAAGTTTAATACCTTGATCACTATCTTGATTATCATCAATTATTGTTGTTAACATGGGAAGCTGTCTGATTATCTACTAGATAAAGCAAAACTGTTGCTATATTAAACTTATTAACTATTAACTATCAGATTTAAACTAAATCTAAACTTAAATTATGTAATCTCTTAATGTGGTTTAAGCCTCAATAATAGCTTATTAAAATGTTATTTACAAATTAATTGCAGTTATATGTGCCTTTAAGCCCAATATTTATTCTAGTCATCGAATCTCTGATAACTATCTAAGTAAATTGAATTTAAGTGTTTGATTTTCAGATTATAAAACAAAAACATAAGTTCAATGTGCAATACGCATTATATGACGCCAAAATTCCATTCTAATGTTTAAATTTTTTTAAAATTATGTATTCATTTTTATTCGTTAATAATGTTAAAGATTCAATTTTTTTTTTAAATTTTTACGCATTAAAACGCAAAATATCAATAAATACTTTAATGAACTATAATTAAAAATTCCAAGTATAAATTATGATAATAAAAAAATTATAATACCTCAATGCCATGTGCACGTTTGGCAAAGAAGAAAAAAGTAGCAAGAGAAAGAAATCCAATTTAAAAATAAACTAATTATTATTTACATACCCATATTAGTATGATTGTCGTATACACGAACTGAACGACAGAATGACTAGACAGCACGAGAGAGATTGGTATAGTTGCATATGGAATTTAATTATATAGTACTAAACTCGGTGTAAATAAAAATGCCATTTATCCTCTACTTATTTAATAAGTTAATCGTATAATCTTAACCGCTATTATACATGTATATCATTGTTTATGGCCTATTCGCTACTCTATTAAAATCATATTTGTGCTGCCTTTTGTATATAGATGAATGGAATTAGCAACGAAAATCTTTAACCAATAAATAATAAGTATATAGCAAAGTACGTTTTGTAGTTTATTTACTGCATTTAATTGACTTTAACAATAGGAAAACACATGAGGGGGGGAGTCAAGAGGAAATGGAAAAACATTTTTTTCATTATGTAATTTAGTATGTCTATAATTCCTTTTTTATATGTATTTAAAAGTATTTTATTTCGTTTTAGTCCCTACACTACACGAGCCACAAAAATTAAGAAATATAAAAAATCAAATCTTTGGGTAATTTTTAACAGGGTGTAACTTGTGGGGAAATGGTCGCATAGAAAATACAAAGAAAAGAGAATTGTAGCTTGAAGCATATAGTTTTCGAACCTGGACGTATCACAATGAAGATCTTTTAGAATTTAATTAACTTTAATATGACCTATTTCAAAGTTCTGTACGATGATTTAGTACTCAGTTATCGTCCATCAAAGCTCTCCGCTTTGATTATTGTAAAACATGATTTTTTAAAACTTTATTTTACTTTGTGTGATCACAGTTCAATATTGCCACCTCTATGTTGGATTGACGCTTGTAAACGTTCCCGCATATTAATACACTGCCGGATGTCTCGTTGCGTTCCGTTAATTGATGTTCGCAATAAGAAAAAAGCGTCCAAGGTATCCATGAGACACGTATCTCCAAACCACTACATAAATTATTTTTATAGTTGGTTAAACAAATAGATTTTTAGAGAGATTTTTGCAGATAGTTTAGGAGTACGTAGATAGCAATGTACACTATCTCCTGTGATCTACTTTCTATTATATTTTCATTCTTCTATTATCTAAGAGTTATCAATAAGAAGAGTGTATATAGCAGTACCTAGAAGACATTCCGTATACTTCAGACTTTATGATAGTTCTTGTTTTATATATGTAACATCGGAACAGAACAAAAACTATAAAAAATAAAATAAAGGCTGCCCTCAGATATACTGATGTCTTTGTACTCCGAATTTATTTAAAAATGTTGGACTATAAAAAAAGAACGTGTAAAGCTAAATACATAGAGGACAATCAGTGTATCCCAATCTCCCGGTAGCTCTTCTGTTATAACGTCTTCTACAGTGCCCACCTCACTACAGAGAGAGTGGGTTCCCAACAACATTTATTCTATGTGAATGGTGAGCAGAACAATTGTGGTTGGATCTTATTCTATTTAAGTGCACTAAATCTTCTTTGCTATCAAAATGATATGATTTGAACCACAAGGAACGATCAGGTTCCCCAATAAATAAATCTCTACTTGTGCCAGATTTCTGCGTTAATTGTCAAGTGCGGAAGTTTTCCTTCCTTGTCAGAAAGACTCAATCTTTCTCAGAACAGATCTCATACTCCCCATAGAAGAAACTTTACAAATCTTCATCGGAAAAAAACGTCCTATTAACACAACCAAAGTGGTAGGAAAGTTAAATTCCTATTATTATTGTCTTCATTATGTGTAGGTTCGTTCTCCATGTTCAAGGCAGCTGCATTTTGGACGAAGTAATCAACGTCGCTAAATACATTTGTATTGAGCCACTTATGCCTATCAATTGAGACTACTTTGCTGTAAACTTTTTGGATTAGACCTGCTATGTCTTATGGCGTAATTTTGTTTTAAGATATAGGTCACATTCACGATCATATGCAGTTTTTAAAGAACCAAAAATATGACATCCAAAGGCTGCAGACAATTGTGATGAAGTTATTTTTACAGAACTCGTGTGCTTTCATAGTAGAGTTATGGTTGTCTAATTTAGTAATATTTTATTATTTTCAATTGGTCCGCAAAAAAGGTTTGACATTGAATTAGATGATCAGCCAAAACTCGTTCATCCATTGAAAAATTTGGTTTTCTACCCAGACGAGGATTCAGTTATTCTGATCTACGATATCTTTTCTGTAAAGTACTGAATGGAATACCAAACTTTTGAGCTGCCTCACGAAGAGAAATGCCATCTAGTTTATCTAGACTACATTGACACTTTTGTGTAGTTTTATTGCGCTTTCACGGCATCTGAAATGCAATAGAATATTTATTTGAAGTGTTGAGTATTTACAAAAGTTCATATTTTTATCTTATTCTTAACGACTAGCGCACAGATAAAACGGAAAAATACTTTAAGACAATGA